>JBBPJL010001195.1:0-10764 GCA_038088675.1 Xanthoconium separans
TTCGTTTTCTGGCAAACGCTACTGCTAGGAATACTACTCGCTTTATTCACCCTACTCGGCGGAGTTTTCTATCTCGGCTATAAGAGGAAAGGAATTGCGGTCGACGGACACGCAGGAAAGGTACAAGGACAAACAAACAGAAAGTCCTTCTATATCGGAATAGACGTTTGGGAAAATCCCAGTCCAGACCACGCCCTTGAAGAAGACATTCAAAGGGTGCGAGTAAGAAACGTCCAAAGGAACGAACAACAAGGAGAGGAGGACAGTGAGAACAGCTTCCACTACCCCTACCAAACAGCAGAACAAGAAGCCGCCGCCCAACAAGGAGACACTGAGTGGCCAAACGACACCCCTGCTTGGAACGAAGACATCAGGGATAACAACACAGCCGACGAATGGCACAGGGAAGCACAGTGGGAGGAGCATCACGGTTCCACTTACGAAAGAACCGTCACACCGCCCCCACCTTACATCAGACCTGATACCCCAACCAGTAGTTCGGGATCAGAAGAAACCTTTGACCCTTTCATGTGGGAACCCGAACAAGAAATCGGACCCCATCACGAGACTACCGTAGAAGAGGTGCTGGACTACCTCCAAAGAAACGGAGTCCACGTGATCATCGACAGGGAATTTGCCGAAGGAGTTGGCATCGCCACTATCTTCGAATACAACACCTGAGAAGAGGAAGAGGAAGCCCTCGCTTGGGGACAAGAAGAACCCAATTGGGAAGGAGAAGCCGATTGGGCAGGAGACAATTACTCTGACCTCTACCTTACGGAGCTCTTTGAGAGACTCACAATCTCCGATCCCACCTCAGAAAACGAGCTCTAAACATGGCTACCCTTCAAGTAGGAACGCCAGAATACGAAGCAGCCGTTGCAAATTCCTTTGCCCTAACACAACAAGTCCGAAGGGACAGCATCTTCGATCCCAATATAGGATGGGATGATAAATTAATTCATTTAGTAGCGGAGTTCTGCAACATCGACCAATCTTTCCTAAACGCCCAAGCCTCCATTCACTCCTTAGTGCAAACAGTCAACAAGCTAAACAACGACCTAGCCAACCAGAGTGTGGAACTAACGGTGGCACAAGGCAATGTTCGAGTACTACAGCAGTCGCTGGCGACAATGCCGTTGGCCGGACCAAGCGGATCTGGATCGCAGAGCTCTGGATCAGGAAGAAAAGTTGAGCTTTTCAGTGACCCTGGAAACTACTCTGGTGGGAAAGCAGACTTCGAAGAATGGTGGGCCAAAATGAAGGCCTGGATTGAGATAAATTCTCACGCCATCAAATGGGGAAGTCGCGATGCCGTGCTCGCAGTACTCTCACGGCTCAAAGGACCAAAAGCCGGCAAGTTTGCCGAAACAAAGTTAGCAGTTGGGGCCACCTATACATGGGACCAACTGGCAGCGGATATGGAAAGCCTATTCCACTCCACCAACCAAAAGGATTGGGCAACACAGCAGTTGACCCAACTCAAACAAGGGACAATGTCCACGGACGAATATCTAGTCCGATGGAACTCTCTATACCTGCAGGCAGGAGTCGCCCCATCACATGGGATATTGTTGCTGGAGCACAATACCAATTTGGGCATAATCGGTCAGATCTTCCAAGAAGGAAATCGGAAGAATGACATAAATGACTACCTGGACGAAATAAGGAAAGTCGGCAATGCCCGAGAAGCGTTGCAATTCGTCTCAGGACACAGAAAAGGAAATATTAGTTTCCTAAAGAATCGGACCAAGGATAGATCTGACAGAATGGACGTTGATGCAGTAGACATCGATGCCTTTGATCGGAAACCAAGGCCCAAAGGAAGGATCTCATGCTACAACTGTGGCGGAGACCACGCAGTCAGGGACTGCAAGAAGCCAAAAATCCAATGCCCCCTTTGCAAATGGCTAGGGAGCAAACACAAGCCGAATTGTCGCAGGTCGACACAAGCCAGAGAAGTGCACGTCAATTGGTCTGATAATGGTTCAGACTCCAACGAGGAAGAAGAGGAAGCGCGTAAATTACGCACTGCCATCAAAGGGATGAACGCATCCGAGATGTCAGCATTCTTCGCCGATCGCCGAAGATCGGAAAAACGCAAAGCTGCCTGAATAAAACCGGGTGTTCTTGCGGCAAAAACCGATATGAACATCTAGAAGTAGAAGAAAGTGACTCAGATAACTTATCAATGCCAAGTGGGTCTTCACCTAGTGTGGAGCTTGGTCGGGGCTTCACACCGATGCTTAATTCACTTTCTCAAACCCATAAAAATGATCAAGTAAGTCCAAGCGTGGAAATCCCGGATGATATATTTGTCAGGAGTGTCTCCTTTAAGAAGGAAGTTACAATGACCCTGCAGATAAGCCCTGTAGACAAGAAGGATTTCACAAAGACAGAAGCGCTCCTAGATAGCGGAGCAAACATAATCTTCATTGACCGCCAATGGGCGCAGAAGCTAAAGATCCCCTTATGAAAATTACGAAACTCCATCCCTGTTTACAATGTAGACGGCACGGCTAATTCCGCCGGAGCGATAACGCACTGTGCCGACCTCATAATAGACTACCAGGGACATCGCGAACGCATCACAGCCGAAGTAACGGATCTCGGCAAGAATGCGTTTATATTAGGATACACATGGCTCAAGAAGCACAATCCACAAATCGACTGGCTTACGGGTGAAGTAAAAATGACCCGCTGCCCTCGATCTTGCTATCTATTACAAGAGAAGTCCTGTTTCCTTAAGTGTATAGATAAGGAAGAAGAAGAAGCTGGCTATGTGGCACATAGGGTACGAGCCGCGCTAGATGCAGCCACCCCTAAACCCGTGGAAAAGAAACCTGAGGAATTAGTACCAAAAGAGTACCACCGCTTCCTGAAAGTCTTCTCAAAGAAGGAGTCAGAGCGGATGCCAATAAGGAAACCATGGGACCATGCTATAGACATGAAGGACACCTTTACACCCAAGAAAGGAAGGATCATACCACTAAACCCGACGGAACAAGAAGAAGTCTCAGCCTTCATAGATGACCAGCTGAAAAAGGGTTACATCCGTCCTTCCAAAAGTCCTCAAACGTCGCCAGTGTTCTTTGTACCAAAGAAAGATGGCCGAAAGCGAATGGTTCAGGACTATAGGTACCTGAATGAGCATACGGTCAAAAACAATTACCCGCTCCCCTTAATCTCCCAACTAGTGGATAAACTAAAAGGAGCTAAACTATTCACAAAAATGGATCTAAGATGGGGATACAATAACGTCCGAATCAAGGAAGGCGATGAATGGAAAGCCGCATTCGTATGCTTCCGAGGAGCATATGAACCCCTTGTCATGTATTTCGGGCTATGCAATTCCCCTGCCACGTTTCAGGCCATGATGAATGAAATCTTCGCCGACATGGATGATGTGGTAGTCATATACATCGACGATCTAATGATCTTTACAAAAACAGACAATCAGGCTGAACACAACAAGATCGTGCTGGAAGTCCTGAAACGTTTAGAAGAAAACGATCTATTTGTCAAGCCGGAGAAATGCAATTTCCGGGTGAAAGAAGTAGAATTCCTCAGCATGATCGTAACCCCTGAAGGAATCAAAATGGATGACACAAAGGTCAAAGCCATTAAAGAGTGGCCCACACCCAAGAATGTCCGAGGAGTCCGGAGCTTTTTAGGATTAGCCAACTTCTATCGGAGGTTTATCAAAGATTACTCCCAGATGGCTAGACCACTGAATGATCTCACAAAGAAGGACAAAGCCTTTGAGTGGAAGGAAGCACAACAGAACACGTTTGACACGCTAAAACAATGCTTCACCACAGCTCCTATCCTCACCTACCCAGACAATGATTCCCAATTCAGGTTAGAAACCGATGCATCAGATTTTGCAACCGGTGCAGTTCTATCTATTGAACGTGAAGGGAAATGGCACCCTGTCGCATTCGCATCACACTCCATGACCCCTGAACAGCGCAACTACCCAATCGCAGACAAAGAGATGTTGAGCGTCATCAATGCATTGGAGATATGGCGCCACTACCTAGAAGGGGCTAAGAAGGAGTTTGAAATATGGAATGACCACGCCAACCTGCAGTACTTCATGAAGGCGCAGGACCTTAATAGAAGACAAGCCCGATGGGCACAGTATTTATCCCGCTTCAATTTCAAATGGCTCCATAAGCCAGGTGCAACTATGGGAAAGGTGGATGCCCTATCCCGGAGAGAAGACCATATGACTGGAATTGAGGATGACAACAAAGGTGTAACTATTATTACCCTGGAGAAGATTAGATCCACCCATGTTTTGATCTCCGATGAAGGGCATGAACTACTCAATAGAATCCGCAAAGCCACAAGTGCGCTACGGGATTCAAACCTTAAGTATCTCGAAGAAAAGCACAATGTGTGCCGATTGGACAACGGAGTCCTATATGATGTCAAAGACAGGGTTTACATCCCAAACGGGGATAATTTACGAATGAACGTCATCACCCTGCATCACGATACGCCTATGGCAGGACACTCAGGGCATGAGAAAACCCTCGAGTTAATTCAAAGATCTTACTGGTGGCCAGGTGTCACTAGTGATGTAAAAGCCTATGTGGCCGCATGCGATAGATGTGCATGCTTCAAGAGCTCTAACCAAGCTCCTCCTGGAAAGCTGCACCCACTGGAAGTCCCGGATGCCCCATGGGAGCACATCTCCGCGGATTTCACCACAGATCTCCTGCCTTCGAAAGGCTTTGATTCCATTCTAGTGGTTGTTGACCGATTCAGTAAAGAAGTGGAATTTATTCCCACGGTAAAGACTGTCACCGCGCTAGACACGGCTCGGCTGTACCTGGATCACGTATGGAAGCACCATGGACTTCCAAAGTCTATCGTATCGGACCGAGGTCCACAATTTGCATCACAGGTGATGAAGGATATTTGTAAACAGCTAGGGATAATCCCGAAACTCTCCACCGCACACCATCCGCAAACAGACGGACAGACGGAACGGATGAACCGGGATCTGCAACAGTATCTACGCCTGTTCACTGCAGAAAAACAAGATCAATGGGTTGACTGGCTAGCCCCAGCTCAATTCAGTTACAACTCCAAAATGCAGGCATCCACTAAGAAGTCACCGTTCGGCATCACCCGAACTTATGAACCACGCATGGGTTTTGAAAACCTCGCGTCCAAGGCACCACCCGCCGAGCAGTTCATTAAAGACTTTAATGATGTCATCATGCAGACAAAGAGTAATTTATTAGCAGCGCAGGAACGAATGAAGCGCAACGCTGACACGAAACGATCTGAGGCCCCACCCTACTCCAGCGGAGATAAGGTCTGGCTCTCAACTGATAATCTGCACTTAACACGCGCCTCTAAGAAACTCAGTGAGCGTTGGCTTGGCCCATACGTTATCATTGAAATGGTCGGAAGCAATGCCGTTAAATTAAGGCTTCCGAAATCTATGAAAATTCATCCGGCTGTCAACATCTCCCGTGTCAAGCCTTACAGGGAACGCCTTGAGGGCCAGCCAGTACGTAAACCGGGACCTGTTGAAGTCACAGAAGACCATGACGATGAATATGAAGTCGACTACATTGTCGACTCACGCCTCAGGGGCAGGACCCTTGAATACCTAGTGCACTGGAGGGGTTATGATGAAACAGATCGTACCTGGGAACCTGTGTCTAACCTGAAACATGCCAGAGACGTCATTTCAGATTTCCATCGGGCTAAGCCTAGTGCTCCCTGTTGGATTAAGGTTTCCCACTCTGCTTTCTCCTCCCTTTTCAGGTCTTATGAGAATCTGACCACGTATGCTAAGGCGCCTCCGTTTAATCGCCTGGAAGTCGATCCTTAGACGGGGGGTAGTGTTACGGTCACCAACCAATGGACTTAGTCGTTTCTTTCTTTTCTCTTATCTTATCTTTCTCATCTTATCATATTGGACTGATCACTTACGGATCACTCCTTTCTGCTCTTCACTCGTGCCTCATGGATGCTCCTTCTCTTTCACCTTTCACTTGCGCCCACAGATGCACATCTCACCCTTTCATTTATCCAGATCCAAGGGATCTTCCATCTCACCCACCGCCATGCGTGATGGGTATGTCTTTAATATTCTATGAGGCAGTACTTCCATTCTGCCACACCTCATGTCAGACGCGCACATCAGGCATGTCCGCGCTTCCATTCTTCTAGAAACTTCCATGGCGATGCGCCTCATGGCCTCGGCATGTTATGCCTCACCATTACCTCATGTAATTACTATGTATATCCACACATCGGTAGATTAGGGCCAAACACGGCCAAACCCCCATGTAGTATATAAACCCCATGAATCCATCGGCCAGAGGGCAGTCTTGTCCTCTTGGTCTTTCCCAGCCAAAGTACATCATACTCCCCTCTGTCTTCCGTCCACAAGTTATAACCTAAGCGCTACACCTTAAGTGGTGGAAGGCTGGTTGTTTCAATAAGAGGGTTGACTTTGGTGAGCCAGGTCATTCCCAGAATCATATTCTGTTTTCCACATCGTACGATGAAGAAATCTTGGTTTTGGGGTACTCCCTGGATATAAATGGTGACTCATGTGCGGTAGCGGATGGTCCTGGACCTGTTAATAGTTCCGTCTGCATTGTATGCTTCCCGAGGTTCAGCGAGTCAGAAGAAAGGGAATCTGTTTCGTTGTGCATAGGCTTCATCCATGAAGCAGGATGTTGCTCCGCAGTCAATCAAGGCGGTGGTTTGTCCAACATGAACTCCCCCCATTGCAGATACTTGTAGAGGTATTAAAATTGACTTTTCCTCTACAGTGGTTACAATGGGGTTCATTCTAGGCATTCGAGTAGTCGGTCCTTGGCGCCTGTCTAAAAATCCTTGAGTCTCTGCTTTACCCTTTCTTCCGAGAGTTTAGTGCCTTTCTTTGGTGTGGTTCAGGTCTGGTTGATTCCTTCCATGGGAGTGTCTTTGGTTTGATAGGTTGGCGGATCCTCTAGATAGATTTCTCGGAGGGATTTGGCCATCTCTTTTACTCCATGCCCTTTTGTGACCAGCTGTTCTATCATCCTGATTGCCTCGTTTTTTTCCTCTTTCTCTGCTGGTTTGTCTTCGACAACCCAGTTTTGTACAGGTGTTCGTGGCAAGGGTTTGTTGGAGCGAGATCCAGATCTCCAGTTTCCGGATCCCTTCCGATTGTCTTTGTAGTTCCTGGTGGAACATCCCGGCTTCTTACATATGAAGCATTTGCCCTCTCTCATAAGCTTGGCCCTCTCTACAGGGGAGAGGCGAATGTAATCAATGTCCATGGCGTTGGGGTCATGAGTGTGGGTGGAGGTACATAGATCCATATCCTCCAAATCCGGGTCTCCTTCCTCAGATATCCCTGATGCGCTCAGTTTGGCAGGCGAATTTCCCAGCTGCTTTGATCCATGCATCGACAGTGAGAGGCTCTTCGTTTGATCCTAGTACTTTTTGCATAAGGTCATCATGTACTCCTCGACTGAAGGTTTCACAGAGAGCAGATTGATTGATGATTCCAGACTGAGCTGCCAAGAGTTTAAACTCGGAAGTGAATTTGTTATATGCTTCCTCAGTGTTGGGTCCTTGATGGATGGCATAGAGTTTTCTCCTGGCCGAAGATGCCTCATCATGAATGGACATCATGCTTCTGAAATCAGCTTTGAACTTTTCCCAGGTTTGGTCTGCTTCTGGGATTTGTTTCTTGTCTAATCTCTCATAGTATCCTTCAGAGAATGTCCTTCCTTTGCCCTTACTCATCCTATTCAGGGCAGTGACGATCTTTGCTTGATCGCCGTATTTCGGGTTGATGGTGAAGTATGCATCCATGGCATGAAGCCACCAGTTGGCATCTATGCCATTGCCAGAGAACTCGTCTGGCAATCCTGCTTTTAATTCGGGCATTTCGTCTTCTGAGTCAGAGTCAACCAGTAACAGTTCAGGTGTTTCCGGAGGGGGTGGGTCAAACCAGTCAAGGGGTTCTACCCTTTCCAGAGATGGTTCTCGTTCAGGGATAGGCTCTGGGAGGACTTCTTGGACGTTTTCAGGGGGTGGTTCAATGGTCCAGGTGGAGGGCCCAGGTGTAGAGAAGGGTAGAGGTCGGGGTGGGAGGAAGTGTGAAGGTCTTCCTGCTGCGATGTTCTGGTCCCTTACTCTTTTCTGAGCTTGTTTGTAAATCCCTTTTTCATCAAGAGAGCTATATCTTTTGGGGAGAGGAAGGTAGTCTGGATGTTCCTCAGGTAACTTCCAGAGTTCAGGTAGTCCTGACGAAGGTACCGGTGGTGGTGATGGGTCCACAGTGGTAATGGGTTCAGGGGAAGACTGTTATGCTTACTGCAAGCCGATGCCCTAGCGAAGTTAGTCGCAACTCTTTGTGTGAGGAGAGATGAAGTGAGCAGTAATACAACCTGATGTACTGCGAGCCAGCCGGCCCAGCTGAGTACCGTCCTATACATTCAAGTGGTCAGGCACGGACGTGCAAGACCGATAAGAGGTCTTGAGGGTACAAGTGCAATCTAATGCCTTGAAGAGCTGGAAGACGAAGTCGTGAAATAGAGGCAATGTCAAGATTGGACGAGACTCGAGAGGGATCCCTCTACCAGTACACCAGTGGACTAGGATGGATTGTGAGTATGAGGGCACCGAAGTGCAGTAGTGATACAAGCAGGTATCTGAGGCATAGAACTAGCTTAGAGATACTTGTGAACCAAAGTACCTCTATATATACTATAGGCTGATGGTGCACGGACCATCAGGGTCAAGGGTGATCCTTGAAGGATCAAACAGGCTTCCCATAAGGGGAAGGAACGGAAAGGATCAAAAGGAGTCCCGTTATCATGAAGAGCAGAAGGGGATCAACGGGATCAATAGGATCAAAGGATGAAACGTGCCTAGTATGGCTATAAGGTCCATAGGGCTGTACATGTGATGGAAGGTCAAGAACGGGGTTCCATCGGAAGGAGGAAATAGGATCAAAAGGGAGTCCACTGTCTCAGGGCAGTGAGGATTAGCATGAGAATCCACAGATGATCGGGAAAGCATCTAGTGCCATATGTGGACAGAGTTCCGCATGGCTGTACAAGGACTGAGGATCAGTCTGGATCATGACAAGTCGTGTTCCTGCAACCAGCGAGGAATGGAATAACGAAGGGAAGGTGGAGGGTTCCGGGATTGGCTAGGAACGGGCTTCCGCCTTCAGGGTAGGTCTTGCTAGACCGTCTATGACCAAGACATCTAGGGGTGACTAAGGTGGGCCATAAGCGGGAGTATGGCGACTCAGAGATGTCCTATGGTGAGGACAATGATGATAGTACTCCCAGAGTACTTCCTGTAATGATAAGGCTTCTGCCAGAGCCTTGAGATGACGTGGTCCCTGTCCATCAAGGAAAGGCGAAGAAAAGAATGAATTGGTCCGGTCCGGTGGTACTGCCAGTGAACCATGGATTTCCATAACAAAGACGAGGGAGCACGAAACCACGAAATGTTGGATTGGGGGTTGGCCTTCTGTTAGGAAACAGGGCCTGATCGGCAATCTAGTTCTTTTGTTACACTTACCGTGACAACTGGAGTAAACACAGTTGTAGAGGGCGAAACAAGAGTAAGCTATGTTCTGTTTGATAGTCGACAACTTAAGCAAAGCGAAGTCATCGATGTCGTACTCAACCCTAGATAAAGGGTCCTTTTGTAACGACACGAAGTCCTAGTTCTTCGCAAAGGAGAGAGAGAGACACACAAGCGAGAAGAAGGGAACTTTGAGCAAGTGGAACTCCAGTAATCGCAGTATGGATTGCATAGAACTAGATTGGGTTTCTACTAGTACAAGACTCGAATATTTATATGATGTTAGGTCTAGCACGGACCATCAGGTCCCATAGGAAAGGTAAGTGTTCCGCTAATCGGAACAAAACGGAAGAAAGAGAATCGGAAGGAAAATGGAATCCCACTGTCCGGAAGAGCGGAATAGCAGCGAGCAGGAAGGAACAGGTGTCATACTCAGGAAGAGTCACTGAGTGACAATACAACATCGTATGGGATAATTCGGAAGACATCAGATAGGAGTGGTCCCTATCGTGAGGAGTAAAAGAGTTCAAGAGTTAAAGAAGAAAAATAAATGCGCCAGTCACAAGATCGTAACATGTCCTTTCCTCCGATATATCCATCTTGGTCAGGATGGTATCACCGTGACCATTCAGAGTGGTGAGGACACATTGCATTGGCAAAATCTCAAAGTTTGATGAGATGTTCGGCAGACACAGTCGCAAGAAACATTGGCAATGACTTGACTGACTTTCCTTGGGCTCATGTCAACCCTCATGACAGGTCAAAGTTGAGGTCTTGAGGTTCCCAATTGTCTGAGGGCCAACCATGAAAGAGGCTGAAGGGCACTTTCTGTCAAAACCGACTCATCTGAGCTATTCAAAGCTCTACTATCTACAATCACTTAATCTGACCTTATCCTATCCTTATCCGCCTCTCCTTTCCATCCAATCCGGTAGGACACCGGATCGGATTGACATCCGGATACCCGGACTCGTACTGGACTCATACCAGACTCACTCGGACTCACTGTACGTATTGTACCTCATGTTCTATTGTTTACTCTAGCGTCGGATACTGTCGGGGCTATACGAGCGTGCCTCCAAACTACTATAAAGTCTGTCCTTTCTCCCAGGACTCCCCTCAGTCATTTCCACCCTCTTGGGCAGTGGCTGAGGTGAGTATTTTACTTGTTACTTTAGTACCTTAGCTAAT
>JBBPJL010001196.1:0-10761 GCA_038088675.1 Xanthoconium separans
GTTGGAAGACGCCTCTGACTCCAACTGCCAACAACAAATCATCAACCAACGGGAGTAAGCATACGCAGAAAGTACACTCACATTGCCATTCTCGCCGCTAGCGGCTACTGCAAGAGGAATAGAATACCACCGTCCAAGGGTAACGAGAAGGGAGGATTCAGAACTTGCAGGACCGACTTTTCCCCGAGAAAACTTGATCACTATAACACCAAGATCAACTTAGTTTGTCATATTGAGAGGAACTCACTCACGATGGGTGCCACCGATCAATTCCTCTACAGGGCTTTCATACTCGTAGAGAGATTCTCCATTTCCCAGCATTGGTTTTAGTTCGAAGGAAGCGTATACCGTGAATCGGACCTCCTGAAAGTCGTGAGATGGCCTGCCAGGACATAATCAACAACCGTATGGAGTAAAAGAGGTAAATTCACCAAAGAATCACATCCTCCCATTCGATATCAGTTTCGTTCAACGTTATGGGTTTATTTTGAGTTCTTCTTCGTTGAGCGCCATCAAACTGGACTGAAATATAGAATCCAACTGGCATCCGTTTGCAGGAAAAGGGTATATTTCGAGCACGTATACCTGGAATATGATCGTCAGAGTCCTTGAAGGATTCTTGAAAATGGTGACATGCGTGTTATGACAATCTAAGGGTTGTCAGGTGGCGTAGGAGGTGGAGAATCTGGTTCTGGAGTAGAAGAGGAGGACACCTCGAGCTCCGCTGTGGTAGGAGGGGAGGGCGGTGGCGATACCTTAACCTCAGAAGGTGGGGCGTTCAAATTCTCGGATGATGGTTCATGTGGATCATGAACGGAGGAAATAGAACCAATCGAGTCATCACTGTCAACGCGGGACTGAATTTACCAGAGGACATGTGAACGACAACACACACTCTTTTTCTTGCAGAAATACAGCAGCTAAAGTGTAATAAGCAAAAGATTGATGACTATAATGAACGACGGCTTACCATTTTCACGGTTTGAGTCAACGGAGATGGCATAGTATCGTGTGATGAATCTCTCAAGGCGGCCCTCCTGGAGAAGATCTTCATGCGTCAATCCTTCCTAGTGGCAAGGTAAGAATAACAGGATGAATGCGCCACTATTCGAGCATTAGTACCTTCATCATGTCTATCCATTGGTCATCGTGTGTGATAGCAAATTTAGCAGTCGTATTCTGATTGGCGTCATGAGAAAAACGCGTAATGCCGAGAAATTATCTGACAAACCTTGCTTAGGAGGAAACGGTTGATGATGTCAGATGGATGAAAGGGCTGATGGGCACACCGGTCATTAGGAATCCAACAAACATGACCAGAAATATCGAGCTAACCTGGGATAACTCAGGGCTATGCTCCACACCTGCGGGAAAAAAAATATATTAGACAAACCTCAAGCGGTCGCCCATACCACTTACTTATCGCTCCAGGTTGTTTGTGGTCGCCAGAGAAAACGCGTAATCGCCTGAGGCAAGCCCTAAACAGATGACCGATTGTAGACCAGGCGGTTTCAGATTCAGTGACCTTTGTGACTATTGGATCCGGGAGCCAACTAGTGACAGTAATCTTGAAACCGGTGATGAAAACAGTTTGATTGTTGTAACCAGTACGGCCAGAGCTGTTGCGACAATCGAAGGAAAACGTGGATCTTAGTAAGTAAACGTCGGGATTGCTGCTACTCCTTTCAGCCCAGATTTTTCCTGTAGCATCCGCATGGTTATTGAACGAAGCAAGGGACCAAAAGCGAGTTTTATAGAAACCAGTGATGAGGTAAAGAGAGCGATCGAGATGTCGACCGCCGTAACGCTTTTTGGCAAACTCGTACCAGTCAAGAGCTCTGTCCATTGCCACCTCTCGAAGTTGTTCGGACTGGGAGAGTTTAACAGAATGCACGTCGCGTGTGAGCAGAAGGATTGCGCCAGCAGAAGTAGACGTGTCAAATTCATAAGTGCCTGGGCTGGAACAACACTGTCAGTAAATAGATAGCGTGTAGACGTGTGCGTAAGGGGTACCTTGTTTCAATACGTTTCACTCCATGGGAGTAGATCGGGCCAGAAGATATGGCATTGTCACTTGATTTGATATCTTCATTTGGGATGGCGACGGGTTGGAAGTTCTTAGGAACTCCATGACGATCGTGGAGATGGTTGTCACTGCTTTTTCGAATGTTGAACAGGACGTCAAATTGGCCATCATTATCAACAGTGCCGACGTCTCCGATCTCGAGTCCATGGTCTTGGTAATTTTGTGGGAGTGTACTCATTGGCTCTGGCATTCGCAGCGGGTATCCGTAGTCAGGATGACGTGCGAGCAGGTATTTCGCATACACATTCTGGTAGGAGTCATTAGGCATCAGTAGAGTAGCTTCAAGTCGCAAGCCAGTGTGGGACTGCTGCCTACATTGCTTATGTAATCAACAAGTCGCACCTCGGGCTTCCGAGTCGAAGTTGTCTCGTCGCTAGCGAAAGCAAAGATTCGCAAAATGTGCAGAGGAGGCTTGAGCACATCCCCCTCGTTATGCTGAACCTGTCAAAGGGGCTCGGAACGTATTATTGTTGGTACGTTGAGTCCTGAGACGTTGACAAACACTGATGCGGCCGCTCGCAACCAGGTATCATATCAATGATGACTCAGGCTCGTCGTCCGGAACGAACATCTTGACAGCAACAAAAAGTTGCAGCCTCTGTGTGCATGGTTTGAGCATCAACTCCGTACGTGACCGATCGCATGCAACGTCTGCAACCATGTTAATGTGATCACTTATGCCTGGCCAGTTTAGCCCGGATCAAAAGGGCCATGCGCACTTCCCTCCATATGCGCTCGATCAAAAGGACGTGTTTGGCCCCATTTGCAACGGCCACAACTTTGCCCAAGATTGACATCGAGGACAAATCGTTCCAGGTTTTTATTAACAGTTTTCAGGGCAAGCCCTTGCCTTTTGGACAGCTCCAGCTCGAAGTGCACGTCTTCAAGGACACCCATTGGGAGGCGTTTCCCAAGTTTCTTGCATGGTGGGAGAAGTTAGAGGAGGCGGGGCTAAGGCCATCTTTTTCGGAGCCGAACCTCGTCTATGTGATCCTCGTGCTGGGCGTGCGGCCAGATTTGATAGAGGTATTTATCTTTTCTTGGATGTGATGCTTACACGTCGTTGAAAACAACAAATAGTATCCGTTCATCGACGCGCGTGGACATCACGAGCGTGTTTCCGACCTTAGGAGTACACATGCTGCTAATCATTATTGACGGTAGATGCGTTTTCCTTTTTTTTCGTTTTTCGTTATGTAATTTACCTGCCTCATAGCCCACCAACCAACTATTTGCACATGGACTCGTACGGAATGAAGCAACTACCCTCCGGCACTTGGCGGGAACGCAACGAGGAGAAATTCCGGCTAGTCGGGCCGGTCCCTTCGATTTTTTTCAAGCCCCGACCAATGTCGTTACCCTTGCAATGCAACCTTCCAAGCAAAATTTCTGGCCTTGAATCCGCAAGTAGACCCCAAGCTTGGACCCACCTGGTATGTACCTCCCTGGCGACGTTGGTGACGACATTGATGGTGACCTCGAGCTGTTGGACGAGTAGCGCTTGTCATGTTTCGGTTCGAACTTCGGCCAGGCTACTGACGTATCATCAATGGCAAGGATTTCTGGGCAGCGCCCGAGGTTCAAGTGGCATGCACACGCAAGGCCAAGGAGATCTCGAAGCCAGTCCACGGGATCACAGACCCCACAGTGGTACCGCGAGATGTCGTCGCTGCACTGCCAGCGTGTCACCACCACGGTGCGGAATCGGGAAAGCCTCGGCGTGAAGACGCCGGGAGCACGCTGTGTATGCACGTCCTCCGATGGTCGAGACCGATCAGCGAGCTCTATGGAGAGGAATTTTCTGCGTGCATGGTGGGCGACGGTAGAATGTGAGTCCCTGTCTTGTTGCTAGCATTGGATCAGCTTGTTTTCTTACTTTTCTGATTCGAGGTGACCACGCTCTCTGGCGAAACGACGTTTATCATGGGGGCATCAGCGCGTCGCATCTAATGTACTGCAGACTGTTACTGGAACCAAACGCACAGCTGGCACGGTCCTGTTCATGGCGGTGCGACTCCTTACCAAAGCAGCATTTCAAGGCAACATCCCACGTGCATACAAACATGACGCGGAGTCGTTCGGTGGTCCAAACCAAGACCCAAATGAACTTCGTTTGGGTCCTGGGCTGGATCACCCTTCGGTTCGTGAATGGCACGTTGAAAGGCGACCCCGACCGCCTGCTCGACAAGTGGTTGCAGGTAAATCCTACTCGGTGCAGGGAGAGAAAAAGAGTTGCCTTTTGTGAAATTTCGAGATGCGGCAGAGGCTGCAAGCGGGTGAAAGCCACTCACGGAGTTGGACGTTGGCCCAAGCATGCATCCGTGTACTGAAGTGGCAAGGGGTTGAGAAGGAAGAAGCCGAAAAAGACTGCACCTTTGGACATGGATTCCGCGTTTGAAAGGCTCTTCAAGTTGAGGGTCCCGACTAGCCATTACGTAGAGACGCTGTAGTATTCGTGTAAGTATGAGGCGTAATCTGATAAGCCCACAATTCTTATGAAAGTCTGCATGGCCCACATCCTGCTCTGCAATCGATTTTATCAACGTCCGGTTTGTAGCTGAGGAAAACAGTCGCTTCGTCTGTCAACCCCCTTGCACTTCGAGAACTTCGGTAACGAGTCCATGTTTGGTAACATGATGCGACAGGTGTAAAAGTCAATTATTGTACTACATCTACCACTCCATTGACAATGTAAACATCCTCGGTGAAGTTCAAGTGTTTTTCTAAGGCTACGCATGAACTGCATGGTGGAAATGATCAGCGACGGTGCAAAGACAATGAAGTGAAAACCCAACCAATTACGCCAGCAGATCACAAGGAAGCCGGCGAGAATCATGTCACAATATTTCCACAACGCGAATCTCAATCTCTCTGGCAAACTCGCTCGATATTTGGGCTCCTTCCACAATAATCTGCTCCCTGGCAGCAACTCGCTTGAAGTCTCCGTTGGCCCCTTGCTGGAGCAAAAGTGCGTGGAATGGCTGTTGCAGACGAACAAGCAACTGCAACGTTCGGATATAGTCATCACTGTCATCACTCGCTGTACTTCTGCGAGCTGAACCATCGAATTGGTCACAAAGATCGCGGATCCACGGGTGTACAAAAATGAGCTTCCCAGGCTCAGTCGTTGAGAGCCTATCCGAGGACTGAAAATCCACTCTTCCAATCACCGAGACCTCAGCATTGTAACGAAATCTTGGATCGGCAACCCAAAGCCGGCGAAGAAGACTTGGTATTCTACTAGTATGTTGTGTATCTTGTATGCCAAGTTTCCCGACGGGAAAGATGATGCAAGGGAGATGTAATCGGCGGTTCGCGAAGCGGGCTGGGAGTAAACGGGCGACTTGACGGTAGATAAGCATGACATCCTCCTGGGATAATAAAGTTCTTAATGACGCAATGCGTGTGTCCATTTTAGCGTCATTGATGAGAGGAGACGGTCTAGGTTGTTGACTATACACTGCGAGGGTGGCGGGAAGACAGCTGTTGTATCGTGACGACCTGCCAGACCAGTCAAGTACTGTTACATCTCCCGAACGCGCCACGATGTCCTCCAGAAGGTGACCCAGTGCGGCATTGCCTTCTCCGTACCGTGGCCGAATATCGCTCTTGAAAATACCAATCAACGAGTATGCGACATCTTCTTCCACCGCTGCCTCGCGTCTCGAGGCGAGTCGTAGTTTCACTCGGATGCTGAGATGATCAGGGTCGAAAGTGGTGATGGTGTTTGGAGTGACACCCATGGCAGCTGCAAGTTCCTGAATGATCTCTGGTGATTCTTTGTGATTGAATCGGGTTTCATCGAGGTATGGTTGCCAATCACGAGTGTAGAATCGAATCACCTTTGGTGCAAGGAGCTCCAATAACGTCCAGGAACGCGTCAGCCAGCGGCTGTCTTTGAGATTACCGGGAGCCGATGGAGTCGGTACGTCCGCCATGAACGCAAACGTGGCTGCAGATGCTTCGTACCATTTGTACATCATGACAACTGACTGGGTCACCACGGTGGAGACTGTCTTGTCAATGCAACAGGTATCGCACCACGCCCACCGAAATCCGTTGCCCCGAACCACCTCACAGAATTTGCGCAGCTTGTCGTTCAGAGGTGATGAATCCAACTCCCAGACCGAGCCAGTTGCCTTGACGTCTTGGTAAGAAGGCTCGCTTTCTTGCCACGTATGCGAGAGCGTCACGTATCGCAAATAATCGTCTACCACTTGCTGGATGTGTCGACCATCTAATTCCTCCATCATAGAGGAAAGCAATTCCTTGAACTGCGATTCCGATTTGAATGTATCCAGTCGTTCCGACGCATTGCACAAGCGACCACTCTCGACGTCGATGAGCACGAGTGGTGATGTCATGGAGACCTTGCGAACGATGTCGTCGATGGACGTCACCAACAGGGAGGGTGCGATGTCGTCGATGGACGTCACCAACAGGGAGGGTGCGATGTATTTCTTGGCGAGTTCTATAATCCAGGTCAGAATGCGATTTTCGCGCTGGTAGATTGACCCTTACGACGAATCTCTTCATCGGAAGACTCCTCGATAAGCGAATACATGTGGGAGTACGCATCAATCGCTTCATCGTAACGTCGCAAACCATGCAAGGCCGCATGTCGTCTTTCATATCCCCACGGACTCGAGGGGGCCATCTTGATCGTCTGAGCGAGCGAAATCAATGTCAGGCACCAATGTAAGAAACGGCTGGTACGAGTATACGTACCTGGTCTGCATCCTTCAGGGCATCGTCCCACTGCCCAAGCATTCCGCGTGCTTCGCTTCGTTTAACGAGGAGGGCTGCGATTCGATGCTGAGCATTGTTCCCTGACGCATCTGGAAATCGGCAGGTGAGCATTATGGTTATTCGTGGGCCGATAACTCGGACATGCCTTGACTCATTGACTGCATGCCTGCCAGTCCTGTGGGCCTGACTCCGGTGTCTCGTTGTGTCAAAGGGATTTATTGAGGCTGGCTGATTGTTTGGGAGTCGGGGCGCAACAACGTTGGAACAACGCATACTTTTTCAACACTTTGACTAACCTGAGTGACAAACACGTGATGACTTGGAACGCGAACTGTGACCGTGACATGAATCGTGTCCGACACCGTGGCGGGCAGAAAAGCCCAGATGACTCAAACCTCACCGCAGCCAAGGTTGGTTGACATTGTATGCGCGTTCGACTTTCGTTTCTACGTGTCTGGGTCCCAAAGCAATACCCAAGATGATCTTGGACCCCATGGGCGGTATCTTGTACGTCTTTTCGTTGCATCAACGTTTCTGTCGCACTTACCATGTCACATAGGAATGTGGCGATTGCAAGACGAGCGCCATCATCCTCGTCCCTCGGTACGTAAGGTTTGGAAGGAGATGCATTGGAGGTCGTCATGTCTGTCTGGCAATGCCTCACTTGGTAAAATGCGTGTCTAGTTATGTATCTTTGAACGACATGTACTATTTATACTGGCGTTTTTCTCTCACAAAAACGGGTTATCAGTTACGGGTAGACCAGGCGACAGACCGCGCGCGAGGTTGAGATCAAAGAGGATCGTGGATGAATGAGTAGTAAGAGGATAGGTGTCGGTGAAGAACGGAAAATAAAGAGCTGAACTGACTACCCACACGTTGTCCAGCGCAGCTACATAGGTCGATCTTGCAGGAACAAACGCTGGCATCTGGCAATACTATGCATGCGAGAATATACAAATCGCCTGGTGTAGCGAAACAAAATGTCGAGTGCCGGGCAGAGAAAATTGTTGGCGAAAGCGAGCGAGAACTGCAGTCAAGAATAAGAGCGACGAGATGCATCGAAACGGATTCTCACCTGTCTTCTATATCCTCTGCCTGATTAGAACAAACGCTGCCCCATCTGCATGCGGCGTGTCTGAGCCGTCCAATAGAGAAGCGGCATTGTCCTGTGTTCGAGTCGGGAAACTACTGTCAGAGCGGCAAAATGTCCAATGAGATGTAGTTGAGCCGAAAATCGTACCACGGGTAGAGATTGGTTATTCTCGTAAACCAAGGGTATTCGAATGGGATATGGGCGATGCAGATCCCTGGGTAGTGCGCCTACAAGAAGCTAGCAGTCGTTCTTGCACGAGGGATGAAGAATACTCAGTCCTGTAGTGAGTCCGAGTCGAAAGGTACGAAATACGTACCTTGATCATCGTGCGACGTGCGCAACGCCATTGCAGGCATCCAAATTGGGTCAACGCGTCCCTCATTCGGACTCCTTCTACGTCCAGCGAGGTGAATCCCGAAAGGTACGCCATTAACTAGCTTGACGCGACTGCCGAGTGCTAAACATATGGAAATCAGACTCGAATCTCACGGGAGCAAGAGGATTTGGACGTACGACGCCTCCATCGAGCTACGCAAAGTGATGGGGGTATGCATCAATGCACCAAAAATCCTGTCGGAATATATCCTCGGTCACACCATACCGTTCAAGAAGCGAACACGCGACGCACTGGTAGAACCAGACGCCAATGCGGCTTGTACTGTTCATCCGACCGATGCCGGTAGAGAACCTTTCCGATTCCTGCGGTTCGGATCGTCCTGGATTGGATGGTAATCGGTAGTACCACGGCGACGGTCGGAGGGCTTTTCAGAGTGGGTAGGTGTGCTGTAGGGTGATCAGCCGCGAAGTAGTGGATGATCGTGGATACTTTTGATCGTATGCTTTATTGCTCAGATTCTTGGGCAGAGATATTGCTACCAAGGATCGTAACGCCAGCATTGGCTGATCTCGACACGATCAAAAAATTTGAACGTGTCATATTACTGTTTTGACTCACGAATTTATAGAAGGCAAGCCTGAAAGTCATGACCAGTGAAGTGACTGGGTCCACTCGTACGGACGCGCAAGCGAACTTCTAAGAAGTGAGTTCCTATTCACGATACTTTCATACTCACTTACGACAAACTCGAAGCTACGGTTTGATAATTAGGCAAAGAGAATTGAACCAATTAGAACGTCGGTGACGAGTCCTGTACCAAGCGTAAAACTCTATGACTGTATTTTATCTACCACTCCATTGACAATGTGGACATCTTCGGTGAAGTTCAAGTGTTTTTTCCGAGGCTACGTGTGAACTGCATGATGGAAATGATCAGCGACAGTGCAAAGACAATAAAGTGAGAACCCAACCGATTACGCCAGCAGATCACAAGGAAGCCGGCGAGAATCATGTCACAATATTTCCAAGACGCGAGTCTCAATCTCTCTGGCAAACTCGCTCGAGATTTGGGCTCCTTGCACGATAATCTCCTGCTTGGCAACGACTCGCTTGAAGTCTCCGTTGGCTTCTTGCTGGAGCAAAAGTGCGTGGAATGGCTGTTGCAGACGAGCAAGCAATTGTAATGCTCGGATATAATCATCACTGTCATCATTCGCTGTACTTCTGCAAGCCGAACCATCGAATCGGTCACAAAGATCGCGGATCCACGGGTGTACGAAAATGAACCTGTGAGGCTCCGTTATTGAGAGCCGGTCTAAGGTCCGAAAAGACACTCGTCCAATCACCGAGACCTCAGCACGGTATCTTGCAGGAATTATGCCAGCCTGTTCAAGTTTCCTGACTGGAAAGGTGATGCAAGGGAGATGTAATCGGCGGTTCGCGAAGCGGGCTCGGGGTAAGCGGGAAACTTGACGGTAGATAAGCATGACATCCTCCTGGGACAACGAAGTTTTTAATGACGCAATGCATGTGTCCATTTCAGCGTCATTGCTAGGAGAAGATTGCCAAGGTGGTTGACTATACACTGCGAGGGTGGCGGGAAGACAGCTGTTGTATCGTGACGAGTTGCCATACCAGTCAAGTACTGTTACATCTCCCGAACACGTCACGATGTCCTCCAGAAGGTGACCCAGTGCGGCGCCACCTTCTCCGTACTGTGGCCGAATATCGCTCTTGAAAATACCAATCAACGAGTATGCGACATCTTCTTCCACCGCTGCCTTGCGTCTCGAGGCGAGTCGTAGTTTCTCTCGGATGCTGAGATGATCAGGGTCGAAAGTGGTGATGGTGTTTGGAGTGACACCCATGGCAGCTGCAAGGACCTGTATGATGTCTGGTGATTCCTTGTGATTGAACCGGGTTCCATCGAAGTATGGTTGCCAATCACGAGTGTAGAATCGAATCACCTTTGGTGCAAGGAGCTCCAATAACGTCCAGGAACGCGTCATCCAGCGGCTGTCTTCGAGATCATCAGGATCCCATAAAGTTGATATGTCCGCCATGAACACGAACGTGGCTGCAGATGCTTCATACCATTTGTACATCATGACAACTGACTCGGTCACCACGGTGGAGACTGTCTTGTCAATGCAACAGGTATCGCACCACGCCCACCGAAATCCGTTGCCCCGAACCACCTCACAGAATTTGCGCAGCTTGTCGTTCAGAGGCGATGGATCCAACTCCCAGACTGAGCCAGTCGCCATGACATCTTGGTAAGAAGGCTCGGTTTCTTGCCACGTGTGCGAGAGCATCACGTATCGAAAATATTCGTCTACCACTTGCTGGATGTGTCGACCATCTAATTCCTCCACCATAGAGGAAAGCAATCCTTTGAACTGCGATTCCGATTTGAATGTATCCAGTCGTTCCGATGCATTGCACAAGCGACCACTCTCGACGTCAATGAGTACGAGTGGTGATGTCATGGAG
>JBBPJL010001197.1:0-10760 GCA_038088675.1 Xanthoconium separans
GTCATCCTGTGACGAAAGCAATGAGATGGGTAAAGAGCCGTTTTTAGACATGGGAAAAGAGGCATACAGGTTCGAGTATACGCCAATACTGGGTAATTTCTTGTCGTCCACTGTGCCATCCAACCACCGATCGGGCCTGAAATCGTGCGCATTTTGCCCCCAAAGGGACTGGTCGCTGCAACACCAAGTTCAGTTATCATTGTTGTTCGTCCATGTGACGGAAGAGCATACCGATTGTATGCGGAAACGGATAGAATAAGTTCTGTGCCTTTGGGGACAACTATTTCGTGAACCATACGTCCGGACTTTGTAAGAAGGGGTTTGGAGAGAGGGAGAGTATCATCTTGACTAGCCACTAGATATGAATGGGCTAGTGCTGGGTTGAGCCTCAATGCTTCCTTTCGAAAAATTAACACAGCGTATGCCAAAGAGTCATCGACTAACTACCTTTATCACAGCATTCAAGTAAGGCATGGATTCCAAATCTGTCGCAGTGAGTAGATCACCCCGCGCCTGAATGGTGGCCACTGTCTTCCTTATTTCATTTCGGAGCTTCGACTGCGTGTTGGGATTTCTCGCAAGCTCGAGTAAAATATGAGCCATAGTGGTTGCGGTAGTTTCGTAGCCTGCGACCAGCAGCGTACTGTGTGGGACATATTCACGACGTTGAACGAAATGAAAAGTTTACAATAAAACCTACCGCATCTGCCCGGAAAGCTCTTCGTCGGATAACCGCTTTTTCGCGTTTGCATCCATGTTCGCCTTGACTGTGAAATAGTCAATAAAGTTGTCTAGCAATCAACGTAACAGAACACACTGAGGAGGGTAAAGATATCCGTATTATTCTGTCCCATTACAAGGGCCGCCGCCTTCTCCTTGACTAAGTCACTCGCGAAATTGGTGACCATGTTTGTCACATCGCGCGCGCGCGCAAGCCGGGTGCCTGGACCGTTATCAGCCAACCACTGGATTACCTCCGCCGGTATATAACTTGAGGCGGCCCGCATCAAAATTTGCAGTGCTGAAGGTAGTCCGAAAACGTCACCGCTGCGACAACGTTACACCAATGCCCAGAAAAATGACATCAGACACTGACAAATAATTTCTGTACTTATTCGCTAAGGGGTGCGAGTCGTCTTGGACGGTGTTGAATTGTACATCGAATGCGGCTGTCGCAGTGTTCAAAAACCAATCATATCGCGGGGGAAACCACCCGTACCGTGACCAATTGCGTCTAATGAACCACGCATGAGCCAATCAAGGACGTCGATAACGACATCCTGACGGTCACTATTCTCAATCGTTTCCATCCATTTTATACCTATAGACTCAGCGATATCCTTGAGGATCGGCAAGAATGTTTTGCACTCTTTCGACCCAAATCCAGGGAGAACCATATTCTTTTGACGCTTGTGGTCATCACCTATCGCATAGTTGTTTAAATAATTGGGCCGGAGGAAAAAAAAAATAGGTACCGTCAGCCCAAATAAGTCCCTTCCCAGCTACGATTCGTCCAATAGCACGCATGCTTTGTGCCCTCGGATAGTTATACGCCGATATGTTCATTATCTTATACAAAGCTTTGGGGTCTGTGACCAGGAGTTGATCCGCCTGAGAGATGTAATCGAGTGATGAGAGTATTGTTGTGAAATGGCAGTGGACTGGACCTACCCCGAAGGCACTCTTGAAGCGAACCACGTTGCCATACTGACTTTGCCATGCAAACTCCGCCTCACCAACTGGACGTTGGAATATCTCGAGCAAGTTGCCTAGTCAGAGACGAGTAAGTACTTTGTGGCTAAGCACAAAGGGACACTACCGAAGATAAACGACGGTGACGGAGGTCCACGGATCGTGGACAACGATGGGCGGGTGAGCCGCTTGAAGAGCGCATAAGCGAGAATAAGGGCTGTTAGCCCCGCAGTTGTGGCTGAGAAGATCATGATGGTGAGGGGATGTATTGGACAAACATATTATACCCCAGAGTCGGACTCAGACGGCTTGGTCAGGGGAAAGACTTGTGACTTCGCTGTATCAGTCGAGACACATGGTTTCATATCAGTCCAAATATACAAAAGAATTGCTTGTACATACAGATGCATAGGCACGCTTGAAAACGGACCAAAGAACAGTGCCTCACACGGTCGATGATGTCACTCTTTGGAAACCCGTTTCACCTTGCACTTCTGCATGTTCCCCGCGGCAATATACAGTGAACCATTGGCAGTTGAAACACGCAACTTTGACTGCCTCCTACTTCCTCCGGGCGACCCTGGACCCGACGAAGGCAAAGTATATGTGGTGCAACTCGGTGCGAGCTCACGACGGCACTAAGTCATGTACCTGAGCGAGTGACCAATAAATAAATTGATTAAGACATGAAGCAGTCTTCTGATCCACCGTACATACACTTATAGAAATGAAATTGTACTGTGGGTAGTGTTGACAAGGCACTCCCGGCCAAGGATAACGCGGAGCCAGTCAGTAACGGTGTCAAGCCGAACGAGGATGCTTGGCGCACGCAGAGATGGGAGCGCCTAAGGTGGTTCCGGAATAAGTCGAAATGTGAACCCGTTCCCACGGGCGTCGAGTTTCATGCACTTCCCACGATTCTTGGTCCCCTCCAGGTCTAGGAATAATGGCGTAATTGTTTCAAGATCGGAAGATAAGATCTTCTGTAGGTTATAAACTAACAATTACACCATGTGGGACGAATAAGAGTGTCCTAAGTTATCCTTTCCCGTTGCTTGAAACAGACTCAGTTCGGTTGTAATATCAATGAAGGCAATTGACTTGGCACCCCGAGACCCAAGACAGGCACATTCACCATTGATGTGCTGAAACTCTGCTGGCCTGATTCTGTGGTTGAGAAGCGGTAATTGCCAAGTAAAGTTGAGGGACGTTGGGATGCCCAGCATCTTTTTGCCAAGGTCTCGAGTTCAAGACCCACATTTTTAGCACCCCAAGCCCCAAGCCCACACCAGATCCTCAATTACTCATATCCAATATCTTAGTTACTGTCTGTATACTATACTTTGACTAGATTTCATTGAATATGTGAGCAAGTACTAGTACTCGGCAATACTTCCTTCGAGTGCTGGTTGTGTTTCAAGTGCCAGTGGATCACTGTAACCGATGATCAGCGTGTTTCACAATTTCGCAACCTGAGAAAGTTTCAGTGACAGGAAATCTGGAGAATTGAAATATGCGTTCATCACGGAATCTCGTTTAAGGGTGATCGGAGTGCACTGCGGGGCCGCATTCTGTTACATATTGGGGCTGGTGAATGCGCGATAATAGGCACCAGTGACGGTCTTGGTTGTTCATTCGTTCGACGGACGTATAGTGCTATTTCGTTCGTAGCGGGTTTTGCCACGGATGTGGCTCTATGGTGTCTGGAAACCGCATAAGCTGGCCCCGAGACACGGGCACAAGGAGTGAGGGACATTGCCTACCCGCTCGCCCAAGTAATTGGGTGGCCGGGGGGCCTTCAAGTGCGTGGAGGAAATCCTACGGAGACTGTACGTGCCTTAAATTTGATGCTAAGGAACTCACGTGAGTACTGTGGCGCTCGCGTCGCTAAAAACCCCTGATGGTTTTTGTGGGATGTGGGATGCAAACCCGGTAGTGGAATTAGTGTGCTAATCTGAACTGTCCTGTAACAGGTTGTGGCTCAAATTCTGACAAAAAATTCATGCCTTCTGGGGGTACTCTGGAAACGTGTTACATGAATCTCCAAGTCCAAGTTCGACCTGTATATAAGTAAGTAAAACCCGTCCGGTCTGGCACTACCTCTCCCCAGGTTGCTTTCCATAGAAACTATGGTTTCCCCAGCTGAACATACTCCTCCCCTGTCCATCCAGGCATCGCCCATTTTTTCCCCCCTATCATCCTTGTCCTCTCTCGGGACTCCCCCTCCCTTGGAAGTGAAGGCTCTCCCTCTTACCTCGCATGAACGCCAGATCGACAATGTAATATTCGACATCGGCGACGTGTTATTCACTTGGTCAGCCAACACAGACACTTCTATCTCGCCTAAGACTCTACGCTCCATCCTGAACTCCTTCAACTGGTTTGAATACGAGAAGGGCAATCTTGGCGAGGAAGAGGTTTATAGTCTTGCAGCCGCAGAATTTTCTCTAGATGCTTCCGAAGTCGCCGCTGCCTTTCGCGCGGCCAGAGAAACCCTTCAGAGCAACCATTCTATGCTCACCCTTCTCCATGAATTCAAAGAAAACAAAAATATCCGACTGTTCGCCATGTCCAATATCTCCGCGCCAGACTGGGAGGTTCTCCGTCACAAAGGTCGCCCGGAAGATTGGGCTCTCTTTGAGAAAATCTTCACGTCCGCTGCGGCGGGCGAGCGCAAGCCAAACCTTGGGTACTTTCGCCAGGTGCTGGACTCAACTGGAATTGACCCTCATCGCACGGCGTTCGTGGACGACAAGTTGGAGAACGTTGTCACAGCGCGTTCCCTCGGTTTCAAGGGCATCGTATTCACGTCGTCTGATGGCGTCGCTAGTGAGCTGAGGGCACTTTTGCGAAATGCCATAGTTGACGGGGAGCGATATCTGCGCGATCACGCAAAGAAGATGAAGACAGTCACAAACACAGATGTCGTTCTCGAAGAGAACTTTATGCAACTCCTCATCCTCGAGGTCACGGGCGATCCCAGCCTTGTCAATTACATCAAGAGTTCGCGGTTAACTAATTTCTTCAAAGGTATGGTTCTCTCATCCTTTATGTACAAGTCGTGACTGACTACTTGTACCAGGGCGAGGGGTTCTTACAACAGCTGATTATCCCTATGACGTCGACACCACGTCTGTCGCATGTACTGTGTCTGATCATTTTACGCCGGAGGCGAAAGAGGACGTCATGAATGAAATCTTGACTCTCAAGAACAAGGATGGCATTATCCAGACATACTTTGACGTCACACGTCCCCGAATCGGTATGCTTTTTCGACAATACAGCATCTCGTATGCCTATTTACAATTCTGTAACATTCTAGATCCTATTGTCTGTGTCAACGCACTCACCTTTTTCTACGCCAACGGTCGCGGTGACGAGCTCTGGGAGACCTTCAATTGGATTACCGAGGTGCTGAAGAACCGCGCATACACAATCGGAACCTACTATTACCGCGGTCCTGACAGCTTTCTGTATTTCTTCTCGCGCCTCCTCTCTGTATCCATTTATGCCCGTCGGCGTCTCGGACAGCTGTTCGCCAAACGTGTCGCAGAACAGTTTGGCGCCGAGGGGGATGCGCTCGCGCTCGCAATGCGCGTCCACGCCGCCACCGTCGTTGATTTATGTGATACCATAGATTACGAGCGACTCGGAAGGATGCAAGAGGTGGATGGATCGTGGCCGATGGGGTGGATGTGCAGGTACGGCACCAAGGATATCGCGATTGGGAACAAAGGCTTGACGACGGCGTTGGCCGTGTCTGCAATGTTCAACTATAGGGAGCTGGAGCTCCGCTTGCGTTCATTTGACTAGACGGATCCCCAGTAGTCTGTATGAGCACTGCTTAGTATGCGTGTGTCGAGTGCAATTCCACTGTATACAGTTGAGCAAAAAAAAAACCCCCCGACACATGCGATTCATGAACGACCGAACGACTCGAGCCCACACCAGGATTTCTCAATGCCTCACTATAGACGAAGCACCAAGTCTTCCAAATGATGTAAATGACCTGCAGTTGCACACCGACCCATCTATGTCATGCCCCAGTACAATCGACCCCGAAAATGCAACCGAGGTGACTTTGAATCGACAATGCCACCGACTCATCACCGACTGACTTGAAACCATCAGCGTTGACGACATCATCCGGTCATCGCACAACATTGTTACCGCTTTTCCTTGCTCTGAGTCGGAGTGGGTCGAGTCCTGTCGGGCGTGGATGGCTGTGGTTGACAATTTGGAGTGTGGAGGACGGGGTGAACGGGGTGAGAGGTGAACGGAAGAACGATAGGGAAACGATGGACTCTTGCTGTAGCCGCCACGCTGAAGGCGTCCACGACTCACGAGAGATGGCGATGGTGTTGTGGTACAATCATAAGCGTACCGCCGTCTGTGGCAGTCAATGAGGGACAATGAAGAGTGATAGGTATGCGGCCAGCATTTGGACGATACTAGCATAAGTGCAGTAACTCCTTCCCACGAAACAGCTGAAACGCCACAGCAGAAGATCGATCTCCCGCCAAGCTTGTTTCTATGCATGAGTATCTAACCACCACCACCACTGATACTGTATCTCGTGCGAGCTCACAGACATCTCTAATGATATCATCAAGTGTCACCAGACTAAAAATATATAGGACAAACCTCTGACCAGAGGCGACTAACCGCATCGCTGACCCGTCTGCAGACACCAGCCCAACGGTCCCTATATCCCTCCCAACCAGGTCGTCTCACCATCCAATCGCCGTCCCAGGCACGCAAGTTAAAATGCCGACAAGACGCGATACCAGCAAATAAGGCAGCAACTGCCGGGACCGATTCGGCTTCCAATGTTGAGTCGAGGACGTTGATGTGAGACCAGCACGGCAACACCACTCCGAGGCTGGCTAGAAACGCGCTCGAAGGTGGTTCAGTATAACTGCGCGAGTCGATAGCGATGGCGATCCAACTAAGCGATGGACACATTTGCAGGAGCTGTACGAGTGCATAGAGGGTGATCCCTTCTTCCGTGTTCCAGCCCGAATGCATGTTGATGGAAAGGTATCTAATGTGTGGCCACGCAGCTGCTAATGTGAGCAAGTCGGTGTCCGTCAAGGACGCGCTACACTGGAGGTTGATAGTGATGGACTCAAGATTCTTGAATACCATACATGGGCGTAGGTGATCCAAGCCAAGTGTGGGGACTTGTTGACCGTGTACTACAAGGTGGGGTGCGAATAGTGGCCATTGATCAAACGTGATGTTCTTGATGGTGCAATGGATAGTGGACGCCTGAACTGCGATAAAGTAGGAGGAGAGTTCTTGTATGGAAGGGCGATTGGCAATGATGGCAGTAAAATACAGGATGGCGGGTAGTTGCATTCCTGACAGCAAGCACAGAGCAAAGTCCCAGGATTGGGGGTGTAATATTAATTCCTTCAAGTTGGAAAATAAAAGAGGCGACTCGAAAGTCGGCAATGTAGCACTCGGTGACAAGTCGAGCAGGGTCAATGCAGACATGTGAGACAAGTGCACGAGAGCGTCTGTGTCCAAGGTGATTTGAGGACAAGTGACGGACTCGAGATTTCGCCAATGACAGATACGATTTGAAAAGAAAGCGCCGAATGCAACATCGGACCGTTTCATGCGGATGGAGAGCGTTCGGATGTCTGGGGAGAACTTGAAAAATGATGTGAGAGAATCTCGGGCCACATTTGGATCATCGCAGTCGACAAAGATATGGAGGGTATTCAGGGACGGGAGGGGGAGGTGCCACAGAGATCTGGCTTTACTCTTGTATTCATAACGCAAGTAACGCAGGTTCGGGAAGATTGGCGCGGGGGTGGGAGGGTTCGAGAGGATTCGGAGGAATTTCTCGTCGACTCTCTGTTCAAAGTTCCGTACGAGCCGGATACGCCGTGTGTAACTTAAGATGATATCCCACTCGCTCTGCGTGAGCGGTAAGTTGCTGAACTGATGCAATCAAGAAAATGAGAAAGATCCTTAGTCAAGTAAGAATGTACATAGTGAGCACCGGAACCGCTTACACGACTATTTCCTTGAGATGGTGATTGAAAACATGGGAGACATTGTATCAGAGGCGACAAGTCCTCTAGGTCTTCCCAGAGCACATCAAGCGCAGGTTCTTTGAATGTGCGGCATGTTCTGGCTAGAGATATGAGATCGGAAGTATCAAACCGACAAAAGTAACCAAAGATGTTCAAAAGGATCTCTTGTATCTCAAGCGCGTGATGCATCGGTTGATAGGTATGCGGCCAACTTTGGAATATGAGTGGCAAGTAACTCCTTCCCACTCGGAACCAGCCGAAACTTGACAGGCCACAGGCACCTGCATTTGAAGTGCATCTCTCAAATCATATTGCAACAAATCCAAGCATAAGATACTTTAAATACACCCTTCATTTACTACCAGGCATGAAATTCCTCGTACAAGCCAGCTATAGTACCTTGCTTGATCTCGCCCTCGAAGAACGCCGTCGTGCTCCCATTGGTGATGGTATAATAGGACGTGATACCGTTCGAACCACAGATTTCCCCAAGGGGCGTCATGCTGCTGATATAGAATTGGTATGGGACGTCATTGGTGCTCGCGCATCCAGAAAGGGATGCATTGACTTGTATCTGGTTCGTCGAGGGATCGATTGTCAGGTTGTACAGATGTGGGTCGTTGGTGACGGCATAGGTTGCCCAAGCGGAAGAAAAGTCGCCCTGTTCACCGGGCTTCGGGAGCGCACGACCAAGGAACGCAGCCGTGTGAGCTGGAACGATTGGCACGGTAAACTTGAAACCGACAAGACCAACGTACGAAATTATGCTTACCGCTCTTATTATGAACCGTGTTGATCCGGTAAAAAACGTGCGTGTCGTAAAACTGCGTACTGTGACCCCAGACGGTCGCTGAAGCATACCTGTCGATGCTGTAATGCAGAGGATACGCGGAGAACATGTGCTTCATGACGGAGAGTCCACTGAGCGATATGTGTTGGTTTGATGGTGTGGAGAGGCTCCCGACACTACTGGATGTGAATCGCTACTTCCTCGGCTTGGAGGACTACTTACACATGACCGCGAAGCAAAGGCACAGAACCAAACACGGTATCGACCCGGATGATTGGGGTGAGTGCCCCATTGTGGAAATCATAGTTTGGGTGGAATGTTTCCACCATTGCCCTGTAATCCACGAGTCTCAGCAAGACCGTGAACATTGCATCAGCCTGGAGACGTACGAGAACGAATTTAACGTCATTTGATAGTCCTCTGTGTCGACTGACACGTTGTACCATTGCGCGTCGGAATCCCATGTGAGCGAATTGCGTCCAATCTTGATTTGTTTGACGTCCTTACTGTCGGTATAGGAAAAGGAACAAGTGTCCGTCACCTGGCGCTGGACTGTCGTCCCGTTAATGTTTGCAACGAGGACGTCAAACTGAGCATCACGACAAGGCGAGATAGTGGTATCACTGGCACTGTGACTCCACCTCAGGATGATCGGGAACGTCCCGTAGACAATCAACGACCACTGCTCCCAACCAGGGTTCCCTGACAGTGCAGTCTGGGGAAGTGTGTCTGCGGAGTTTGGCGCAGTGACGTTGGAAGCATGGACTCTTCCAGTGCAATTGTACAGATTTGTCGTCTTGGAGATGTTGTAATCAGAACCTGGCTGAAAACATGACACCAAACAAATATGAGCAGCCGCGACCACCGCCAGGACAAGAAGCGCAGGGTTGGACATGCGGGGCTTTGAGGAGCAAAAGGTTGAGCGCTGAGCTCTGCAGGCTCAGTGCCCATTTATGCAATCGGCGTGAACCGGTTTTGCCCGTCGTCAGTGTTTGCACGGCATAGAAATGCCAGATCAAGACCCTTGCGGAACGCAGATCACCGGATGGTCGAGGGCGGGACACCAGTGGCGCTGAACTTGGTCCACTTGACCGATTGTGAAGGTTCCCCAATAAAAAGCGAGCCTGGATTGTATAATGCTTTATGTGCGTGGATAGAGTATGTATGAACTCTGCGTTACCTACTCCATGACAAGGTTAGTGTTAGGACTGGCATTTCCGTTGAACGGACTGAGAAATCTGATCCCATCAGTTGTAACGTTAGTAAAACGGGAAAACTTACTTTAGCATCCTTCACGGCCGAAGCGAGGCACCAGATTCATGTGTTGACTTTGTTACACACTGGCACTTCAACCTAGCCTCTAGAACTGATTAGCCAAAGGGGACACGTCTACTGCTCGTGCATACGTTGGCAAATCAACTATCACTACCATGATGCGGTCCCAGGGTGGTGTAATGTTGGCCACCGAGGAGATCAGTTGTGTGTGATGGTAGTCAGGATTTCAACAATGCAGCATTCGTGATAAACATTGTGGATTAATATGACGGAACGCACGCGTGACGCATCAGTGGAATGTGAGCTCCCTCGGATGAACTCTGTGTCTTTCAAGTTAGTCTTGGTGGTGCGATACGTAACTCCCTTGGGAACCCGGCGAAGTTCCACCTGCGCCATTCACACATTACTCTTTCAATCATTTCGCCTTCTTTTTGTATCTCGGCTCCGTCCAGGCTCTTCTACAAGGGCGTGTCCCCTAATATCCACTTCAGATGGCATCTTGTCATGACGAAATTCATTATCAGAACTCGTTCCTTGAGTTCTGTCTTTCTTTCCCGCAAGCAGTGACATTTTTCGTGGCCACAACTAGAACCAACTTCGGACTGGAAGTGATCGTGCACTGGTATAAAGAGCCTATCGTCTTATTTTTAAGATGTTAGATCATGGTGCGTGTCCTTGCGACGCGGCCCACCCGATCTCATGTCGCATGTCGCAGGCCGGGTTCAGTTTCCTACGGTCCTGGATCCGTGACATAATTCCACATCAATCGCTTCTTGATCCATTTAACGCAATGGCTCACACATTATAATATATCTCAGCCAGTGTTGGGTATGAGAGCGCACTCTCGCCCACTTCCCCCCCGCGTAGCGGAACGACCAGATTTGCTGAAAATCGTTTCAGCTGTGATACATATCGAATGTAGCTTGACAGGATGAGCGTGAGTAACTCGTTTCAAC
>JBBPJL010001198.1:0-10758 GCA_038088675.1 Xanthoconium separans
GTAACGGCCTTGGGGCGGGTCTATTACTCAATATGCTATTGTTCTTACTAAGTCCTTATCTTGTATTATGCTTTTTTTCTCTAATATTGCGTGTATACACAAAAGTGTAGGTAATGTGTATTAATGTAACTAACGGGCCAACGGGCTTGTCGGCTGCTTGGGAGGGGTCTAGACATGGCGGGTAAGTGTCGACTGAGCTGTCAGGCTTGTTGATAGTTCAGAAAGGGTCCAAATATGGCAGGGGTGCATTGACCGAGCCAACGGGCTCATCAACGAGTCAGGTGGGGTCCAGATAGCTCGGAGTGGGGTCCAAACAAGGCAGGGGATACGTTAACTGAGCCAATGGGTTCGTTGATGGCTCGGGTAGAATCCAGAAGTGGCAGCAGTGCGGCGAACGAGTCGTCGGACTCGTCGACGGCTCCAGAGGGGTCCAGAAGAGGCAATTGGGCAGGGAAAGAGTGGTCGGCCCGGTAAATACTTGCATTCCTGCAAGGGATGTTGGATGAGGAGAGAATCCTGGTCTTTTTCAATGGGAAGGTGGAGCTGCTGAACTTTGCTAGGAAATCTGGGTGTGTGACCTACCACAGTGACCTGTATGAACAGGGGAACACCATGGAGGACAATATTAGGCAATGGGACTCTGGGAAAACCAAGGGGATGGCTTGCACCACTGGATTTACTCAGGGTGTTGACTGACCCAACATGAGGTTTGTGGTGATGAAGAACCCTGAGTACAGGCTGTTCATCACCACTTAGATGATAGGTCAGGAAGGGAGGGATGGAAAGAGATTGTATGCCATCCTGGTTGACTCTGAGAAATCAGAACAACCATTCAGGAGAGATCTGACTTTCTGAAATGCCACCAGAGCAGTCCTGGGGAACAACAAAGAGTGCAGGGTGTAGTCTGCTAGCAGAGTGTTCAACAGGACAGACCTTGCCTGCAGATGTATGGAGTGTCCCTAGTGAGTTGCATGTGATGTTTACAACCCCAGCAACCAGATTCATCACGTTATCCTCACTGCCAACAAGGAAGTTCCCAGTTCAGTTGGATCCCAGTCTCTTCCTGTTTAATCTATCCTAGGCTTGCAAAGCTTCAGGTCCATTCAGGACAGGAGTGCAAGGGTGAGGGCTCTCACCTCTGGTCATTAGATTGTAGCATTACTGAATGGAGACCAGCAATAGCCTCCTTTTTTCTCTGCAGCACCACTCCACTATGCCCAGTGGTGTGGCAGAGAAAGAACATGAAAGCTTTTGTAGCCTACATAGCTAGTTGAGGTGTTTACTAGTACTGTATGTAGATGCTCAAATGCAAACAACAACTTCATTACATATGATCCCAAGTAATCTTACATATATGTAAGTATGGAATGTGGAAGAATGGAAGATGGAGTTAGTCTTGAGAAAAATCATGAAGAAGGTTGCTCCTTCTAGCTTGCTGTATCACCAATGGTATTTTGGTCTTGTTAGCATTGCATGCTAAATATGTTGAGAGTGAAATGTCTAATGGGAGCAGACTAGCCACTAATGGGATCAACTTAGGATGACTCTGGAGTTGACAGTGAGTAACCAAAGACTATAAAGTGGAACTCCAGGGGAGTATGTGCTTCAAGTTAATAAAAGTAAACATCAGCCACAACTGAATGTGAACACAAAGGAAACACTCTGTATGGGCAGAGTGGCCACAACAAGCTAGAAAATGGTAGGTAAGTAAGTGGAAATAATATGTGAAATCACCAAAACTAACAAATATGCAGCATCTACATCTCTTCACTCATGGTCTTCAGCACCTTCTGAAACTTTTTTCATTTGTTATTGCTTAGTAACCATGAGTGGGAAAGGAATGATGGCTTCCTTTGTATGATGAAGTCAAATCTTGTCAAGATCTGTAGGATGCACTGTAAGCTCATCATCCAGCTATGTGTTCTTGGTACTTACAAGACTGGCAATCACACATGTTGTGTGTGTGCCAGAATGGCACAAGAAGCTAAAACAAGGAGTCTTTTTAACTGAGTAATTGATAGAGAAAATTGCTGCAAAGCTTTTCTCATGTGGGAGTATTAGGGCAAGATGCACTGCATTGACAAAATTGGGAGTGGTGTAATAGTTAATGTAATAATGCTACATTGATGACAACGAAACATATGCAAGTGAATTGTATTCACAACTGGATTAGTCATGTGACTCATGGCATAATAATATAGTTTTCCCTGTTTTTTTGCTCACCTTAAGAACATCTTACAACCTAATATAGGCAGTGATCATTGAATCATGTAACTGCAAAACCTTGAAGTAATCAAAGTTACTTTATTCAATATGTAGATCAGTGGACTTAGGATAATTCAATATTGTTTAAGTTTATATGTGAAGGGAAATAAGTAAAATAAAAACTCACCGATGTCTAGTGATTTGCAATTTGCCACCATTTCCACAAGTTTAATGTGGATCCTCTCAGAATGTTTTCCACATAGCTCATTTGAGTGGTTGAAGAGCTCTGGAAATCCAGAGGTTATAGAAGTGAACTAAGACAGAGCACCCCTCTAGTCATAAGGGTCGAGCAAGACACCTTTGACTTTGCTACACTTTAGTCATTAGTAGATTTGGACAATATGATTGATAAAACTAATAGTAATTTAGATGTAATTTGAAAACCCATTTGCAATGATTGTGGCATTTATATCATCATCATTCTGCTGGTTGCCCATGCAAGCAAGAGGGTGTTGTAGTTCAGAGTAGATGCAGAATAAATGGTATGATGCAATGTGAAGTGGGGTGGCCCTCATCAGGTATAAATGGTTGATATTCCTAGTGAATGTTTATAAATTTATAGAATTTTATAATTACTCACCTCAAGTATGTACAGTATATAAGTGTGTGTTATGGGAGATATCTCCAAAACAAGTTCTCTGGATTATCAAGAAGGCTCCCAAAGTGTCCAGTTGATGTAGCTTCACAGACATTTGTGAGCAAGCTATGGACAGCATTGAACAACTTATCATATGAGAATCTTTCAGCCTAAGCTGCTTTCTTGTCATGATAACTTGAGAACAGTGTTCTGTGCTGCTTTCCACCAGTTGGATGCCTTGGATGGCACAATGGATTATGTAGCAGCACAGCTCCTTGTGCAAGTTGAGCATGAGCTGGCTATTCAAGCATCAGATGATTTCAAGTTCAAGTAGTGTGGGAGGCAGTTAATGGACTCATATGAGCTTGAGAAGGAAACTGTCAGTGGCCCCAAACAAACAAGGTAAGACTAGTATACAACTTACTGCATTCAACTGACATTGTTTCAGTGAAATGTGCAGACAGGCAAGAAATGAATGAGCAACTGTAAACATCAAAAAGACATATTGTTAAAAAGAATAAAGAATGCCATGATATATATTTACACTGAGGTCAATGAAGAAGATCTGAATGTAACTGGGAGTGGGTGGGTGGGGTCACAAAAGAAGACAGCAACCAAGCACACCAACAGCCTAACTGCCCTCCTCAACAAGGGCTTCCAGCTAGTGGAATAGGATGGCAAGTGAGTCATTTGTTGCAGTCCATGCTTGTCAGTTTTGATGTTGAGTGCAATGGCTTTCCTGTGAAATGCCTGGTCTTCTGGATTTCCAAAGTAGTTTATGAATATAAACTTGCCACTCTGTGCTCAAATGTAACTTGGGTGGAAAGAACTGTACCTGAAACGCAACATGGTGATTATGAAACAGCATATATCCATTACATGGCTCAGTCTTATAATTATCTGTGGCCCATGCAGGGACACAGTTGTGATCCTTAAATGTATTCCACTGCTTTTGCCATGTCAGACATAGGCAAGTACATAACTAGTTATTTGGTTGTGACTTACAGTAGATTGTCTGGTATTGGGTGCTTCAATATGTGAGAATGCCAAACTGAAGATTCATCTCACACCCTTTCTGAGTGAGTCCTATTGTTACGGAAATCATGGTTCATCAGCAGTACCACCAGACCGGACCAATTTATTCTTTTCTTCGCCTTTCCTCGACAGACAGGGACATCACTATACCAAGGCTCTGGCAGAAGCCTTACCATCTATGTGAGTACTCAGGGAGTACTACCATCGTCATCCTCATCATAGGACATCTCAGGAGTTGCCATACTCTCACTTATGGCCAACCCTTGCTCCTCCTAGACATCTTGGTCATAGATAGTCTAGCAAGACCTGCCCTAAAGATGGACACCCGTTCCTAGCCAATCCCGGAACACCCCATCTTCCCCTAGTTATCTCACTCCTCGCCAGTTGCAGGAGTATGGCTTGTCACGACCTGGGCTGATCCTCAGCCAATGTACAGCCAGGTGGAACTCCGTCCGCATATGGCACTAGATGCATCCCTGATTATCTGTTGATTCTATCACTGATCCTCATCATCCTGAGACAGCGGATCTGCATTTGATCCTACTTTAGTTCCTGATGGGATCCTGCTCTTGATCTCCCATCACATGTATTGCCCAATGGACTCCATAGCCATATAGGGCATGTTTCACATTTTGATCCTTCGATCCTGTTGATCCCCTTCCACTCTTCACAACAATGGGACTCCTTTTGATCCTCTTCATTCCTTCCCATTGTGGGAAGCCTGTTTGATCCTTCATGGATCACCCTTTACCCTGATGGTCCGCGTACCATTCAGGATATGTATATATAGAGTTACCTTTGTTCCCTGGTAGCTCTAAGCTAGTTCTACACCAGAATACCTGCCTGTATTCATACTGCACTTTGGTGCCCTCATACTCGCAATCCTATTCTTGCTCACTGGTGTACTGGTGATAGGATCCCTCTTGAGTCTCGTCCACTCTCGACATCACTATCATTTCATGCCTCGTTCGTCTTCCAGCTCTTCAAGGCATTAGCTTGCACTTGTACCCTCAAGACCCCTTGTCAGTCTCACACATCCGTGTTTGACCTCCTCCATGTATAGGACGATACTCAGCTGGGCCAGTTGGCTCACAGTACACTAGGTTGTATTACTGCTCACTTCACTTCTCCTCTCACAAACGGTTGCAACTAACTTCACTAGGGCATCGGCTCGCAGTAGGCGTAACACCTATCTGTTTGATGTACAGAAGATAAGTCCATGTAGAAAGGAAAAAGAGTTGCATATGTAGATAAATGGATGACAAGAGGGTGATGCTTTGGGGGTCCAAATCAACAATGTGACAGTGATTGGTGCATGAATAAAATCTACAATGATGTTGGATGATAACAATATGGCAGACCATAAATTATCTTCATTGTTTTGGTGAAAAGCAGATTGTAAAAGAATGTGATGTTTGATGCCACTGGATCATGATTTCAGTTGGCAAGTATACTTTGGTTGCTCCTGGTCAGATCACCTGTGATCCCCTATATGGGGGATCATTTACACAAATGTCACAAGCTACTGCCTGCAATAGGTGAGGTTTTTATGATCTGTGAGGATCATCAAAGTGTGCTCTGTTTCTGTGAGATAATGTTGCCATTCTTCCAAGGCATGGATAACCACCAATAATTCTCTGTCATAGATGTCATACATAATTCTGTTCTGCCTCAGAGATCATGAAAGCAGCCTTTCATTTGTCTGCCAGGTTAATGTGGATATTGTTATATCCCCATTGGACATCCATTTTGGTGAAGAGTTCCAAGTCATTTATTTTATCAATAAGATCACTGATGAGTGGAAGTGGATAGGCATCTTTGATGGTGTGTTGATTTAGATATTGATAGTCCTGACATGGTCAGAGTTTGCCATCCTTCTTTTGGACAAAGAAGATTGGAAATGCTTTGGGGGATTTGGAAGGCTCAATTTTATACCAGGTATATTCTTTGGGTAATTCCATCTTTGGTTTCCCTGCTTTCTATGTATGTGATCTGAGTGGATAGTGTCATTCATTGGATCCATTCTTTTTTTGGGAGGCATTCTTCCAGGCCTTTTCTTTTATACAGATGCTGTTTGATACAATCATCCATATCTAGTCCCATAGCACACAATAGGTATTGTTGGTGGATGGGGTGTTGCTGTGATGGAAGACTGGCATCCCCATCTATTTGCACCATTCCAACTCCTCATGGTAATGTCACACTTGAGAGTACATACATAAATCTCCAGGATAGTGTAGATTGTTTGGCATTCTACATTGTCCTCAAAACTGCTCAACACATTTTCTTTGTTGGCTACTTTAGCAAGGAATATTTCCAGCTCTTGCAATCAAACTTGCAACCACATGTAAACATATCCAAATCTTGCAGCTGGAATATGGATCTTTGAATCATGGTGGGCAAATGTCATGATGGCTGCATGAAGAAGCAGCAGGCCCCAGGATCTTGTCTATGCAGTCCACATCAACAATGAGGTGGGTTTGGTTGTTTCTATAGAGCATCAGTTGGCAACTGTATTCACAAAGTAGTTTGATTACTCTAGTGGGTATGGGAGCCTTCTATCAGATAGAGGAAAACCCAGTGTAACCTGTATGATTGTAGTGTTGGTGACCTCTTTCATGAATTGTCCAACTATGGTTGATACATACGGGGTTGCAGGGTTCTTGGCTTGCTTGTGCATGTCTTGAAACACTATCAGTTGAACCTGTTCACTACCAAGCATACCATGCATCTGAATCATCCAATCTGGATAGCAGCCAAACTCCTTCACTAATCCTTCCATCATAAAGTCAAACTCAGAGATGTCCACTATATGTATTATTGATCACCACTATCTCACCCTATGACAGTGCTCCCCAGATGTGCTTGACAAGGTACTGTTGTCCAGTTGCCTTGTTGATGGATTTGTCAGTCAACATAGAGTTAGGCAGCTGGGTGAGATCTGCAATGTAGATGCTAACTCTATGAGCACATTGATCAACTTGCCATGATCAATATCCTCAATATCTGGGAGGACTGTGTTGAGATCATCCTTCCATTGGTCTTTGCACCATTGGACATCTAGATTCCAAGGATGCCATCAACAAAGTTGAGGTGTGGGGATTGGAGTGGTAGAATTGGAGTGGGGGGAGGGCTGGTGTGGAAGGCAGCTGTGGTAGGGGAGACAGTTGCAATGGAACAGACACCACTTCAAAAGATCCAGCTGCAGGACCTTGCTGAACCTGCTTGACTAGCTTCTTTCACTCACTGAATGCATTGTTAGTTCAGAAGTACTCAAGGTTTGTATGCAACTCACCCATATATGTTTTGATAGCTAATTTTTTCCTCTGCTTTTCTCACAGCCCACTTCATGTGTCAGTATGGCATTCACCTACCAGTTAAAAGCACCTAGCAGTCTAGTGCTACTTTATACTAATTTGGATTTATCCAATTGGCACTGATTTTCCTTTCTTCTGAGTGAGTTATTTTTCCCTTTGATGTAAAAGCCAAGTGCATTCTGATGACCTTTTTTCTATCTTCCCCATCATATCCACCCCATTCCAGCCTGATGTGCTCTCATCTTACAAGTGTCTCTGTCTTCCCTCCAATGTCCCCAATTCCATGCTCCTTTCCCAAGCATATTCACCTTCTTTCAGAATCTTTCCATATATTTCAGAGGCACTGCATCCTCTGCTACTTTCTTAGGCAGAGAAATCTAATCAAGATCATGAAGACTTCCAGTGGAGCCATTCTCAATGTCTGCTATGACAGGCATGTGAGCAAGTTCAAATCCTCTCCTTCCCACCTGATAAACCCCTCTTTCAATGCCTTGGTATTGTTGTGCTCTAATCACATAGGAAACACAGGCTAGAACTTGTGTTCTATCTATGCTGAACCATACAATGATGTCATCTGTCATAAGAGTTACATTTATGAACAGGACCATGGCATGAATTGTTCCCTTCTATTTTATTCTGAATGGCTTGGTAGCATTTCTGGCTCTGCAAAATCAGCTCTATATGCCATTCACCTGGTCACCATTACATACCACCTGCTTCACTGGAAGTATTATGGATATTGTATTGGTGAGCAGTTTATTTTCTTTCCTTCTCCTTATGGACTTATCTTCTTCTCACAATGGGACTCCTTTCCCACCTGATGTATCCCCACCCTTCACTACAATGATGTACAGCCACACAGAGCTCCAAAGATCTGCCAATATAGTTTTCTTTCCATTCCATTTGCTGTCCTTTCATTCTTTCTGACAATGGAACTCCTTTAATTCTTAGTTGTTCTGTCCCACATGCAGAACCCCATTATTGATCCATAGATAATCTCTGCTAGACCTGATGGGCTGTGCACTCTGTCATTGTATAAATACCAAGCCTTCTGTACTTGTAATCCCTTGAGCTAGTTCTATGCAATAATACCATGTTCCACTGGGGAACCCTCAGCTTGAAGTCCATTCCTCCTTCTCACTGTTGCCCTTCTCAACCTGCAAAGAATCTGGACTTTGTGCCTTCACAAGAGGACCCCTCTATTCATATGGGTTTCAGCAAGGCTGCCTCAACTTTGCTCTACTTTAGTTGTCAAACAGACACCCTTTCTTCACTACCTTGATCCTCACAAGGCTGAATAACTGTCTATCAGCCATCTAAGGGCAAAGGAAAGGCCAATCAGTCTCAGAAAGCCTCTTCTGCTTCTGCTCCTACTACATCCCCATCTGTCACTGCTGTTGCTAATGTTGCCAACATCACCCAGAATGCTCAGGCTACCCCAGAATGTGCCAGAAATGCAAGTCTTCATTCTAGTGACCCCCCTACTCCATCTCAACACCCTGCTAACTCTGCTTGGAATGCAGACTTAGGTGCCACTTCTCATATGACACCACATCACCATTGGCTGTGCAACTATACTCCTTACATGTGTCTATCACTCTGGCAGACAACACAACTGTTTATTCAGCTGGTATTGGGTCTGTAGTGTTCCATCCAGTAATAGAGGGAAAGGATGCTAGAGCTGTCAAGTTTACTCAAGCCTTGCATGTTCCAGACCTTCAAAATAATCTTCTATCTGTCCTGTATCTCACTCTTCATTCTGGCCTGTTGTCAGCATCAATGATACCCATATGGTCTTCTCTTAGCATTCTGGATCACCTCTTTTCATTGCCAGCATTACTGGGAAAAATTCTGCTTTCTTAGATGGCATCACTGAGTCTGTTACCCAGCAGGCATTCCCTGCAATGACCTAATCACTTGATTGGACTCTTTGGCATTGCAGACTTGCCCACACAATGTAGCAGGTGTTAAATTGCTCTTGCATTGCAATCTGGTCACTGGACTGAAGATGAATGTCAAATCTGCATAGCTAGAAAGATGTATGCCAACCCATTTCCTTTGATTCTTGTCCCTAGACCCAAGGACCAGCCAGTTATAGATTCTAGGTGGGTATTCACCAAGAAGTACCATGCTGATGGCTCTTTGCATCATTCTTGCACTGGCTGCCATCCATGACATGTCTCCAGTCTGTGGACATCTCCTATGCTTATCTGAATGGCAACACTGACTGTGAGGTCTATATGGAACAACCTGAAGGCTTTGCTGAAGGGGATTCCAAGGATCTGGTCTGTTTGCTAAAAGAAAGTGGTCTATGGCATGAAACAGGACAGAAATCACTGGAATCAAAAGATGTGCACTGTACTTGAGTCTATGGATTATACCCAGTCACCCTATGCTAATGCTACTGTCTATATCTATGTCAAGGACAACATTCGTATCATTCTCCCTGTCTTTGTTGATGACATGACCTTTGAATCCAAATCTTTGAGCATAATCAAGCAGACCTTGGTAGATCTAGGCAAGCACTTCAAAGTCCATGATCTGGGCCTATCAGTGAGATCTTGGGGATCAAGATTAACAGGGATCACTCCAAGCAATCTTTGACCATCTCCCAACATCAGTATTGCATTGATATCCTTGATTACTTTGGCATGACTGATTACAGGGCTGTCACTACTCCTATGGACTCAGGACTATCACTTTGCCAAGATCAGGCTCCACACACTGCTGATGAGCTCATTTCCATGTCATCTGTATCCTATGGGGGTGCCATTGGCTCTTTGTAGTATCTCTCTTGCATCACTTGTCCAGATATTGTTTAATTTGTTGGCTAGCTTACTTCCTGTCCCATCTGTGCTGTGCATTGACAATCAGTTTGCAATTCAGGTAGCCAAGCTTCCAGAGCACCATGGACAAATAAAGAAACTGGATATGTGTTGATAATAGCTGTGAGATGTAGACAAAGGTATCATCTCCCCAACATTTGTCTTGACTTCAGACATGCCTGCAGAGGTATTGCCTGTTAAGGTGCAGTGCTTCTGTGGGATGCTGGGACTTGCTGGAACAGGGGGAATTTAGAGTTGCACAACCACGGGGGGAGTGTTAGTTTTGGTGATTTTCACACCTCATTTCAACTTCATTTCAGATTCTAACTGTGCCTATGATATTCCCCATGGTCACTTTGCTAACCTACCATTCTTCTGGATTTTGCTAGCTTGTTGTGGCTGATGTTTACTTTTGTTTGCTTGAAGTGCACACACTTTCTAGTCTTTGGTTACTGTCAATAGCCAGATCCTCCGCCTCAAGTCCGGACGGAAGTCCGAAGGCATGGGAACATCGGAGTTACATAACATCGGAGTTGCACATCAGACATCGGAGCAGATTAGGACATTGGCACAGGACTTATGTGTCACACCCTTGCCAGTCCTGTGTCCTAGTATTTCGAAAGAGAGAGAAAGAGTGGGAGAGGGTGAGGGTGAGGGTGAGGGTGATGCAGACAAGAAGAGGAGGTACTAATCAAGTCGATATTCAGACTGAGGAATACAGCGAGAGTATCTACAAGAT
>JBBPJL010001200.1:0-10756 GCA_038088675.1 Xanthoconium separans
AATGGCGACACTATCTCACTGGCACAGAACACGTGGTCACCGTTCTAATGGACCACAAAAACCTTACCTATTTCCGACAGCCGCAGAATCTGTCTAGACGACACGCCAGATGGCAACTCTTCCTCCAAGAATATCATCTGACCTTTAAACACTGCCCTGGATCCCAAATGGGCCCGGCCGATGCGCTGTCACGACCCGAAGGAGTTGTTACGGATTTGGATAACACAGCAAAAGTGCTCCTTCCAGAACAACTCTTCATCCGGACTATCGACGCCGAACTGCGATCTAAACTCCTCGCATCCACTCCATCGGATCCCTTAGTCCTAGAGCGACTAAAACTTCTCAGCACGGACCACGATAAGGTCCTACCTACGAGGTTCAATAACCCTATGGACTGGGCATACACCGATGGGGTTCTCTACTACAAAGGACGCACATACGTGCCAGATATCCTCCTCCGGCGACAAATAGTAGAAGAATGCCATTCCTCCCCACTTAGCGGACACAACGGTTATTTCCGCACCGTTGCCTCTCTTGAAAAAGACTATTGGTGGCCTGGAATGACAACATTTGTCCGCAAATATATTTCTGGCTGTGCCACCTGTCAGGCAAACAAGGTCCAAACTCACCCCACCATCCCCGCCCTCTCTCCTATTGCCTCCACTGCGACTCGCCCGTTCCAGCAGGTGTCCGTTGATCTTATCACCGGACTACCCCCTAGTAAGGGCTTCGATTCCGTTATGGTCGTGGTCGACCATGGGCTTAGTAAGGGGGTGATTTTCGAACCTTGCACCAAAACTATTGACGCCGCCGGGGTGGCCAAAATCTTTTTCTCCTCCGTTTTCAGACGCTTTGGACTACACGACAAAGTAATCTCTGATCGAGGACCTCAATTCGCCTCTGCCTTCGCCATCGAACTCGCCAGACTCCTCCAATACGATGTTGCCCTCTCCACCGCATACCATCCTCAGACCGACAGAGAAACAGAAAGAGTTAACCAGGAACTAGAAACATACCTACGGATCTTTTGCGACAGAGTTCCACAAAAATGGGCAGATCTCCTTATCACTGCCGAATACCACCATAACTCCGCACGTCACTCCGTCACCAAACAAACCCCGTTCTTCCTAATGATGGGATACGAACCACGCTCTTACCCCCCTCTCGGGAAAACCTTCCTTCCAGCTCTAGAACAGAGAATGACTTCTCTAGAAAAAGCCCGAGAAGAAGCTATCGCTGCCCACGACAAAGCCAGGCAATATATGGCAAACCGAATCGTATCCAAGTTTTCCCCCTGGAAGACCGGACAAAAAGTATGGTTGGACTCTCGAAACCTCAAATTACGATACCCCACCAAAAAATTAGCCCCTCGAAGGGAAGGACCTTTCGAGATTGTCCAAGTATTATCCCCAATCTCTTATCGCCTCAAACTTCCCCCTACCTGGAAGATCCATGACGTATTCCACGCCTCTCTCCTATCTCCATATAAAGAAACTGAGGAACACGGCGCAAACTTCTTTCCGGAACCACCGGACATAATAGAAGGCGAAGAAGAATGGGAAGTTGAGAACATCTTGGCACACCGAGGGTCGCCTGCCCGACGGACGTATCTGATCAAATGGAAGGGATATTCGGCGGCGGAAAACACGTGGGAGTCTACACGGAACTTGCGGCACTCCGCAGAACTAATCCAAGAATACTGGGACCGACAGGGAGATAAGAGGTAGCCAATCGGAACCAATAGTGGAGAAAGCTATAAGGCGCACCGTTTGGTGGCAGGCTTTCCCATTCCTCGTCATTCCTCCCTCACAGAAAACATGTATGCCACCGTCAACGACCTCCCCATCGACACTCCCCTTCGTCTCCACCGCTTTCCCCCTGAACATCGCCGAATGGCCCTCAGCGCCCTCCTCGCCAACCCTGTCGTACACCGATATCTCAAACGAGACGATGCTTTCGAACATGGTGGAGCCCTTGATACCCTCATCGCTGTCGCCCAATCCCTCCATACCGTTAAATGAGTCCATGAGATCTCTATGGGAGATATACTCGAGCCCAACCCCGGGCATGTTCTCATGGACACCACCATCACCGAAGCACAGCAGTTCGTTTACAACACTCTCCAACACTTCGGAGTCATTACCGCTCTCAACAAACTCCCCTATATCGTCGTCGCCCCCATTATCCGCTCCCTCTTCAGGTCCCTCCCACATCAGTACCAGCAATTCTACCTCGATCAGTCAATCACCCCATGGGACAACCCACTCTGCACATGGGACGCCGACAGCTCCGTCAGGGAGGATCTCTCCACTGCCGCCTCTACCACCACCACTCGAGATTCCTCTCCAATATCCTCGTCCTCTAAGGAAAACGATACCCCCATTCCTGTGCCAGCCCCTAGTGAGCCCGTCGAAGGAAGCTCAAACCCTCGGGGATCTCATCCGAGAATTCGCACTGGAGCTGATGGAAAGAACCCCTTCGCTAATGGGGGACTCGTGGACCAGATCCTGGCCACTCTCCCCTTTGCCCAGCGTCCCTCTCCCCCTCCAACTGTTTCCCTCAGAGAAGCAGAAAAGCGCTACATCATCATTGGAGGACTGCAGTCTTCAGATGTCAAAGGGCAACGAGGAGAAAAAGGTAAAAAGGTGGCTTCGGTATCGTCCCCACCCGCCGGGTCCTCGTCCAATCCCATCGACGTCGACGGAACTCCTACCCCCCGCTCCTCCGCATCTCCCTACCACCATCGCACCCGATGCTTTGTTTGTAGGGGCACGGACCATATACGACCAGACTGCCCCCGCTACACTTGCCCCGTCTGTCGCAAAACAGTGCCAGGACATGCGCAAAAAGATTGCCCCTTCGCTACTTGCCTACGCTGCGGCCACCAAGGGCATATACCGGAGTTCTGTTGGGAAAAGCCGTCGATCGAAGATACGTATGACCTTACCGACTACGAGGTCAACTGTGGAGACGATTAGAGAGGACGCTACGGAGTAATCTCGAGGGTGGAACCTCGAGTCATGGAGAGGGGCTAATGTTACGGTTTTCATGACACTACGTTTATTTTTCTTCTTTGTCATCATTCGGACTCTTTTCTCTCCTCACGATGGGACAGCCCATCCGATGTCTTCCGATCGATCCCATACGATGCTGTACTGTCACTCGGTGACTCTTCCCGAGTATGACTTCCGTTCCGTCCCGCTCGCTGCCTCTTCCGCTCTTCCTGACAGCGGGATTCTGTTCCCTTTCCGATTCCTCTTCGTCCGTGTCGTTCCGATATACGGAACACTTACTTTTCCTATGGGACCCGATGGTCCGTGCTAGATCTTGCATCGTATAAATATTCGAGCCCTGTATAGTAAAACCCCAATCTAGTTCTACGCAATAATACCGCGTTTACTGGAGTTCTCGCTCAAAGTCCCTCCTTCTCGTTCGACTCCCCTTCTCGTTCCCTCTGCGAAGAACTAGGACTTCGCGTCGTCACAAGAGGACCCTACTCAAGGGTTGAGTGCAACATCGTCGACTTCGCTTTGCTTAAGTCGACGAAGTATCAAACAGAACACTGCTTTGCTCGTTGTACGCTCTCTACAACTGCGTTAACTCCAGTTGTCACGGTAAGCGTAACAACAACTACATATTACTAGTGTATATCATCATCCAGATTTATCCTACTTGTTCTACTATTAATTCCTGCTCACAGTATTTATATACCTGTATATTTCTAACATATGGTAAGTGTTACACTTACCGTGACAACTGGAGTTAACGCAGTTGTAGAGAGCGAACAAAGAGCAAAGCTATGTTCTGTTTGATAGTCGTTGACTTAAGCCGAGCGAAGTCAACGATGTCGCACTCAACCCTAGAGTAGGGTACTCTTGTGACGACGCGAAGTCCTAGTTCTTCGCGGAGGAATCAAGGGAAGGAGTCGAGCGAGGAAGGAAGACTTCGAGCGAGAACTCCAGTAAACGCGGTATGATTTGCGTAGAACTAGATTGGGTTTCTACTATACAAGGCTCCACTATTTATACGATGCGAGATTAAGCACGGACCATCGGGTCCCATAGGAAGGATAAGTGTTCCACGAGTTGGAACAACTCAGACGAAAAGGAATCGGAAAGGAAACGGAGTCCCGCTGTCAGGAAGAGCGGAATGGCAGCAAGCGGGACGGAACGGAGCAGAAAAGAAGTCATACTCGGGAGAAGTCGCCGAGTGACAATACAGCATCGTCGGGATAAATCGGAAGACATCGGATGGGACTGTCCCATCATGAGGAGAGAATGAGTCCGAAAGATGACAAAGAAAAGAAATAAACGTAGCCATAAGGAAAACCGTAACAGTAAGTCAGAGTTCTGGGTATGCAGCATCTGAGTTGCAACTTCACTATCCTGTGCTTCAGCACAACGTGCTCAATGGTGTGTCACAGCATGGTCACATCATGTGATGTTCGTCGAATTTGCATGTCATCTACCTTAACTCTATCTGTTTGTATAGGCCAACTGTTAGCTGAGATATTGCCAGTGTATGTACATACATACCACGAATTTTTTCTGTTGCAACAAAGGCAGCCAATCATTGTACTCAAGTGCAACAACACGTCGTCAAAAACAGGATGTTGTGAGATTGCTCGAAGGTTGAATAGTCGAAGTCTTCAGTGAGTGTGTACATATTATGGTCAATTTCCTCAGGTCTGAGCTTTATCAGCCACACGTATTTGCGGTAGTTGTTTCAGCAGGTGACGACAATCTGATGGGAAAACGTGAGCCCTGAAATCAATTCATGTACTCATTTTAAGACAAACCACGAGCAATGCCATATTGTGCTGACAGCGTCAGCCCGCACATGTGGGCCAATGTACTGAAGCACCTTTGTGAGATTTTGTACTTACAAGATGCACTTCAAAGACCTTGAACGAAAATGAGCGTGATTGCATCTTGGCATTACCATTACCAAATCGGCTGGTGAAGGGAGGCGAATAAAGGGCACGTCATTATCAAAGCACTGGCATGAGCCGGTTGCAATGTGGCTGACCCTTCGACAAGACCGGGAGTATGCACTATCTCTGTAGAAAGAGTTGTTGAAGTTGGAAGCCTTGAGGCTGTAAGTGGGATCCTCGCACGCCTAGCCTCAACATTGCCCACATGAAGAAAGAAGGAAGCTGTGGATCGTTCGCTTTAACCAGGAACACTGGAACACGGCCACTGGTCGATCGCCAGCAGAGCGAGCGTTAAATACGCTCTAGACAGGACACGATTTCAGTGGAGTCTGTGTGCGGCGCAGTGCTCGTCACAAGTACTGATGAAATTGGCGTGTTGCATAGGCGGAACGCGTGGTCGACTTCTTATCCGGGATTACTACCACGTTGTATCCACAAATCGCTTCCAGTCCTCGACGTCGACGTCGTGGTCGTGGTCGCCACTGTTCACAGCGACGGTCATTGTCGGTGTTGCCGCAAAGGACACGAGCCGAGTCCTAAATGGTTTCAAAGGCGGGTTTAAATGAACGGACCAATCCACGAACAAGACCTCGTTGCTTTCTGTTCCAGTTGCGGTGTTGGGAACGCCCATTTATCGCCCCCCAAAACTCTCGGATCGGCCCAGGATCCTGGACAACACCGCACTGGCACAACCAAGGACACATATTTAATACTAAGTACCATGGCAGGTGTCGTACAAAATCTCGCTTATAATCATTGTCGTAACTCGTTCAACGTTCGCTACGATCCCCTCGCCAAATAGTCTCTTGTGTCTTTTTCTCTCCTCCACAGGCTCCTTCACTTCGTGCACACTGCACACTCACGACTTTCACGCCGACATCGCATCAACCCACTTGCTTATATACCCACATGCACGCTACCACATGTCCATCAGCCCTTCATCTCTTACTTTGAACTCCTTCGTCTCTCCTTCCGGGTCCATCCCGGGCAACATTCTCTCGGACACCGTTTACCCGTTCCCGGATTTGCAGCCATTGTCTACTTCTCTTATTCCACCATTTAATCAGTCCGCCGCTCCATCATCCTACCATTCTTCGCCTGCGCTCGCCTCCACGATGCTACCCACAGACGTTCTATATCCCTATTATTTGACCAGCCTTGGTGGTATCATCCTCTCAAACCCATCGAGTCCAAGGTGACATCTCCGTTGATGTTCTTTCATACCTCTGACCCAATTCTGTTTTAGCAACTCCGCTCCGGATTCACCGGGACCGACCACAGATACGGGGACCACCGCGGGTACGAGCATACCATCCTCCTCCACTCTCAGCTCTAATTCCTACGTTTCTGCTTCGCCCACGTCTTGGTCGGTTGCGTCTGGGATCTCCTTATCCTCTACAATTTCATCATCTTCATCCTATTCCCACCCTACCACCTCACCATTTACGTCAGGGTTTTCTTTTACTCCAACGCCCACTCTCCCACTTTCCAAATCACCGACAACACAAACTCCCTCGTTTCCGGGAACAGTATCTTCACATGCATCGTTCTCCTCTACTCCTGTCCCCACTTCGTCCAAGCTCCCCTCACCGTCTAGGAACCCATCCACTAGTCCAGACTCAACGACGACAGTTGTTTTTTCAACCACTCTAGTGACGTCAATCAGCTTATCTTCCTCTTCTCTCAACCCCTCCACGTCAACTTATACGGTCACATCTATTTTTTGGGGTCAAGGTGGAACCACTACTGATTTTGTCACCACGAGCAGTGTGTTGAGCACCGAACCTCCTGGAGGCACGGTGAACAGGTAAGTGGGCTGCTGTCTTTCCTCGTCTGTTGCAGTCCCATGTTATTTTATCCGTGATCTGAGGATCATCGTGTAGATGGGATCTTCCTTTCATGCTCTACTTTGATTTCACCCCCTTCCTCGTTTGCTTGCATTTTACCCCTGTGCCGTCACGATCTATCTGGCTGACCCATTTTCCTGTGATCACACCCGGTTTGGTTTATCTGGTGATTCTCCACTCGGCTTTCGAACCATCTTGTGCTGGCGACCATTTCCATTCGCGGTAATACTTGTCAATGACCATCACAGCGCTGTTTCCCTCTCACCAGGTGCTATCGTGGCCATCGTGCTCGGAATTGTCGGTGCATTTGCATTCTCGGCTCTTTGGCTTTTCTGTGCTCGTAGACGTCATCGAGAATTGGTACGAGAAGCTGCCTTCATACTGCCAGAGAATCACGCTCCTGGGCCGCTCGATGACGAGATACTTGAAGAACTGGGATTTGGTATCGCGAGCACCCACGCCGCAGATAACCCTACGAATCACACTGGTTCGCTAATGGAGGAACGGTACGCAGGCATTATCGCCGCTCTGCACTCGACAGAAGGGTTCGGCAGAGACGCTGAAGGAGGAAGTACTGGAGGCGTCTATGGGTCCCGTCACGACGTCACTACTGACGCGGATGGGGACGATAATATAATTCGAGCATCGTCTCCGACCTTGCCCCTTCACGTGCTGCCACCTGATGACCCGCCCTATGTGATTCCACTGTCCCCACCTCCACCTGTGTCGCATCCCTTGTTCCATCAGCAAATGCAACCCAGCCAACCACCTACTTCATATTATATGGCCTCGCGCAGGAAAAGTTCACCTTGCCCCGACGTGGCTACGTGGTCCGGTGGATATAGTGTTGCCCCATCTTATAACTCGCATTATGCTCGCTCGCAGACACTTGGGTCTGGGTCTGGGTCTGGGTCTGGTTCGGTGGACGCTCTCACAAGGACGTGGACAGGAAGCGAGGAACCACTGCTTGGCATCGGCAGAGTTACATCAGAGGTGTCGAGCGGCGCTTCTACACCTGGAGGCATCAGCCCCACTACTGCGACTGACCCAGGAAGTAATCAACTTGGTCTTGGATCTGCATTTGGTTCGCCAGCAACTTCAATGTATAGCCCCAGTGGTATATACCCTGCCTTTCAATACGATCCTTCAGGGTCGCACGATGTGCGGACCGCTTCTGGGAGTGGGTCCTACGGGTATGCACGTAGCGGCACGCCAAGCAGCTTTGATGTCCTCAGAAGCGTTTCATCTCAGGGTGCATTATCTAGTGCATACAGTCAAGGACATGGTCAAAGTCACGGATTCAGGTTTGGGTTTAGCAGACCAGGCAGTTTGTCCAGTGGCAGTACAGGGAAGAAGCGAGGAAGCAGTCGGCATAGTTTCGGGGTCCCTCCAACGAGCTTCAAGGTGTGGAAAGATCGGGGTTCCGCTGCTTCAGACAAGGAAAAGCAAGAAGGAAGACAGAGTCTGCGAGAAAAGGATAGGAAATCAAGACCCCAGAGCTGGGTTTCTACCTCAGCTACGGGGAGTGCGGACGAAAAGCAGGGAAGAGGGAGTCCTGTTGTGAGCGTTCGAGCGCTCTTGGGACGCTTACGCCGTGCGGGACATACCCCTTCCCCTCACTCCTCAAACAAGGATCTTTCATCTCCGACGCAGGGTTCTGTGGATGTAGATCCTGAGAAAGCCATTGTTGATCAGGTGACACCGCCTCCGATTCAGATTGAAGCTACGACGCTGCAGCGGCGACGGTTCTCTTTCATCCTCTCGAACCCCGATCCGTATCCCCCTTCGCCACCCTCTGGAGAAAACGTGACGCCTTCACCAGCCGCCCCCCTTCGTCAGGATCCATGTCCAATTCAGTACGCTGTGCTGCCGTGTGAGCCTGATGACTTGAAAGGGTCTACGCCTGTTAGGGGGCTCCAACCAGCGACACTTCCGGCTGCGTACGTGCTTGTGCCTGCGCCGTCGCCTGCGCCTACGGATGATTCGCGCCTTGCGGAGGGTCTTCTACATCCACGCTTGCGAACCCAAGGGTGTAGTGACGCAAGTCTGAGGGACTTTGAAGACTACTCGCGGCCCATTGGCGGTGTGAGTTTCTGCCCCCCTCCTTTTTTTGATCACGGCAATTCCTTTACTAATCCTAACCCGCACTCGCGTCAGGTCGTAAAAAATCGCATGCATAGTACGACTACCTTTGGGACCCAAGACGAGACCGACAGGAGCCCTAGCCAGGGGACACCAGTGCAAGATATGGTGACTGGCTACGAGGACGAAGAGGTCGAGGTTTTTGGAGCGTCAAGAGTCAGCGGCGTTCCTCAAGACAGTTGGTTTGTTGACGGCCCCTCTTCATCTACGACATCCCGTCATTCGCCGGTCCGGGGGTAGCTGGCATCATATGAACATGTCATAGCTGCTTCACGAGTCGCTGATATGTGTTGATGGCTCGACGCCCGAGGCGAATGCAACTCCCTTATGGTTCGTGTGTGCCTTAAAATGCCTTGTAATATTGTTAACATCAGATTTAGACTCTAGACGGACCAGCATGTACATTGAATCTCAGCAAGAAACAAGACCTATACGACTCGTTTCCACATATACACACGGTACTTAGACGCGTGCAGTGTACGATACGATGAAGACACGCAAAATTTATTGGAGTGGTGAAGACCATCTCAGAGGGCTGAATCACGTCACGCTTTAGCCAAGTTCACCACGCCCAACCATTCTACACGCTGTGGCATATTCAGATTTATACATGCATTTTCGCTGGCGAGACCGCCGTTTTGCATTCCTCAATTTTCTATTACCACTGCTCAATGCAGTGGATCCACTGCTAGACGACTATACTCGCTTTAATACACGTTCTTTCGGATATACTTATATTACCTAGGTTTATTGTTGCCAATTGACGTGTGGTCTTGGTTGAGGCGCCGAGGAAAAAGGCCAGCAAAAGTGGGCCACTGTCCGTGACCCCGGATAAGATTGAATATTGAGCCTCCCTTGGACCAATGGACTAAGGAGAAAAAGGTTGAGCGCCACTTTACGAACCTGCCCTAAACTAGGCACAGCTAAAGGCGACGTCTTTGCTTGTCGTCTCTCCTACAAAACTCATTCCGGACTCGCACTATTGTCCCCCTGCGTCGTTCATTTACGTTTCACTATGCAGGAGTCTACCGCAAGTCCCAGAGTGAATGAAAGCGGTTCAGCTGGAGCACACCCAGACCGTTGGTTCGTAGAACACACTATGGGGAACGTGGTTCCTTACCAGAGCTGCTACACCCATTCAACGAAGGTGATGGGACGTGTATAGCGTATGTCTATTTACCTACTCTTTTTTGTATTCGTTTCGGCATCGGCGCAACCTTGGGTGGAATCCCATGATGAATTGAGTGATGTGCTCGGTGGCTTCACGCATGCTTTCCAAAACATCGTCTGTCGCATCATTCACCTCTTGGAGAGACGGGTGCGGTAGGTCATATCAAGTATATACTTGCTTGGGATGATCATGGTGTAGTCCGCCGAGTCGAAATTTACTGTTGCGACATCGTAAAACCATCACACGGAACGAGTGCATTTAAATTGTGCGAGTATGGAGAGCAACAACCCACGCATCCTAGCGAGGATATCATTTGCAGATATGTTTTCCGTCGAAGAGGTGTTCAGTGTACCTATTCATAGAATCATACGTGTTGGCCGTGCCGAAGACCAATTCACACTCAGCTGGTGCAAACAGAAGCAAACTATATACCCAACATTGTGCCACTAGTGTCCCTCATCGTCGCCAACAGTGTCAACGCCTCCCAGATCAAGAAAAAGTATGTATTATTATCTTCATCAAACTCGCCCAGAGTCTATTCGTCTATCCATACCGCGCTCCCAACGGTTCACAGTCTGCTGACGGTGGATGTCGCGTAGTGGTGATACGATGTACATGCTAACGTTCAATTGCAATCTAGATGGGTCTTCAAGAATACCAAGT
>JBBPJL010001201.1:0-10756 GCA_038088675.1 Xanthoconium separans
GAATGAAGTGGTCCAGTTTGGTGGTATAGCCGGTGAACCGTGGATTTCCGTAACAACTTCTTGGGTGGGCGCTCTAGCCTCTAGTCCTCTAGCTGTCTGTTGCAGTGTGCACAGACCCTTTACCACTCTAGTCTCTAGTTCTTCGGGAATCCCAAACCTTTGACCCTATGACAAATACCATCTAGGACCTCTAGCTCTAGAACCCTTGACCCTAGTCTGGGCTATGCTCACGTTGAGTGTAACATGGAGGGAGTTTGAGGTGGTAAGAGATCGGCGAGAGTACTTGGATAATCTCGAAGGGTCCTTCCCTTTGAGGAGCAAGTTTTCAGGTGGGGTATCTCAGCCTGAGATTTTGGGAGTCCAGCCAGACTTTTTGTCCCATTTTCCAGGGAGAGAATTTGGATGTGATTCGGTCTGCCATGTATTGTCTGGCTTTGTCATGCACTGCAATCGCTTCTTCTTGGGCTTTTTCCAGGGAATTCATCCACTGTTCTAGAACCGGAAGGAAGGTTTTTCCGAGAGGGGGATAAGAATGGGGTTTGTTTGGTGACGGAGTGATGGGCGGAGTTATGGTGGTATTTGGCAGTAGTGAGGAGGTCCACCCATTTTTGTGGAACTCCATTGCAGAAGATTCTCAAATAAGTTTCTAGTTCCTGGTTGACCCTTTCCATTTCTCCATCTGTCTGAGGGTGGTATGCAGGAGAGGGCAACATCGTATTGGAGGAGTCTAGCAAGTTTGATGGCAAAGGCAGAGGCAAATTGGGGACCTCGGTCAGAAATCACTTTGTCATGCAGTCCAAAGCGTTTGAATACAGAAGAGAAAAAGAGCTTGGCCACCCCAGCAGCATCAATGTTTTTAGTGCAAGGTTCGAAAATCACCCCCTTACTAAGCCCATGGTCTACCACGACCATGACAGAATCAAAGCCATTGCTGGTTGGAAGTCCAGTGATGAGATCAATGGACACCTGTTGGAATGGTCAGGTGGCCGTGGAGGCAATAGGGGAGAGAGTGGGGATAGTTGGGTGGGTTTGAACTTTGTTTGCCTGACAGGTGGCACAACCAGAGATATACCGGCAGACAAACGTAGTCATGCCCGGCCACCAATAGTCTTTTTCGAGGGTGGCAATGGTGTGGAAATAGCCATTATGTCCACTGACCAGAGAGGAATGACATTCCTCCATGAGGCATCAACAGAGGAGGATGTCGGGCACATAGGCGTGGCCTTTGTAGTAGAGGACGCCGTCAGTGTAGGCCCAATCTATTGGATTATTAAAGCGAGTAGGCAGGACCTTATCGTGGTCTGTGCTGAGAAGCTTTAATTGTTCGAGGACAAGGGGGTCCGATGGAGTGGATGCTAGAAGTTTGGAGCGGAGTTTGGCATCAATGGTCTGGATAAACAATTGTTCTGGGAGGAGTACTTTCTCTGTATTGTCGGATGCAGTTGCAACTCCCTCAGGTCGTGACAATGCATCAGCAGGACCCATTTGGGATCCAGGACAGTGTTGAAAGGCGAGATTATACTCTTGGAGGAAGAGTTGCCATCTGGCATGTCGGTGGGAGAGGTTCTGTGGTTGGTGGAAATAGGTAAGGTTCTTGTGGTCTGTTAGGATGGTAACCACATGTTCTGTGCCAGTAAGGTAGTGTTGCCATTCTTCTAAAGCATGGATGACTGCAAGTGTTACGCTTACCATGACAACTGGAGTCAACACAGTTGTAGAGAGCAAGGTAAGAGAAAGCAATGTTCTGTTTGATAGCTCATCAACCTAAGCAAAGCGAAGTCGACAATGTCCCACTCAACCCTAAAGGAAGGGTCCTCTTGTGTCAACGCGAAGTCCAAGTTCTTCGCAAATAAGGGAAAAGAGGCACGAACGAGAAGAGGACTTCGAGCTAGTGGAACTCCAGCTAAACGCGGTATAGATTGCATAGAACTAGATTGGGTTTCTACTATACAAAGCTCAAGTATTTATATGATGCAAGATCTAGCACGGACCATCGGGTCCCATAGGAAGGTAAGTGTTCTGCAAGTCGGAATGGAACAGAAGAACAGGAATTGGAAGGAAACACGGAGTTCCGCTGTCAGGAAGAGCAGAAAGGCAGCGAGCGGGAAGAAATGGAAGTCATACTTGGGAGAGGTCGCTGAGTGACAGTACAGCATAGTAGGGATAAGTCGGAAGACATCGGATGGGAACGGCTCCCATCGTGAGGAGAGAATAAGTCTGAAAGGTGACAAGGAAAAGGAATAAACGTAGCATCAAAGAAAACCGTAACAGCAAGAAGTTCATGTTGTAATTCCATTCTGCCTTGGAAAGGGTCTTAGAAAGATAGGAGCAGGGATGGAGATTGCCATTGCTATCCTTCTGCATCAACACTGCCCTGGTTGCTACAAGGGAGGCATCCGTCATTAGGGTGAACGGTTTGGAAGTGTCTGGCATGGTGAGGATAGGGCGTCACAGGAAAGTGTCTCTTAATTGTTCGAAAGCCTTCTGATGAGTGGACATCCATTCCCACTTAGTGGCTTTTCGAGTAAGGTTGTTGAGTGGATGGGCAATGTTGGAAAACCCCAGGATGAACTTCCAATAGAAATTACAGAATCCTAAAAAGGATCGTACTGCGGTTACCAATTGGGGGGGTTTCCAGTCCCTGATGGCGTCGACTTTGGTCTTGTCCATTTGGACTCATCCATTTCCTACCACCATTCTGAGGTATTCTACTTCCTTGGCAGCAAAGGTGTATTTCTCGAGTTTGAGGAAGAGTTTTTGCTCTTCCATGCAGGCCAATACTCTCCTTGTCTGTTCCTTGTGGAGTTTCGGATTGTTTTTGGAATGGATAAGGAGGTCGTCCATATAGATCACCAGCCATCCTTCCATGATCATGTTGGCGAAGGTGTCATTCATGTAGGCTTGGAACATCGTGGGGGAATTACACATGCCAAAGAACATTACCGTGGGTTGATAGAGGCCGTAAGGGGTGATGAAGGCAGCTTTCCACTTATCCACAGGATTGATCCTGATGTTATTGTATCCCCATTGTACATCCATTTTGGTGAACAACTCTGACTCGTTTAGTTTGTTAATGAGATCGCCTATTAGGGGGAGTGGGTAGGCATTCTTTACTGTCTGAGAGTTAAGGTATTGATAGTCCTGGCAAGGGCAGAGTTTTCCATCTTTCTTCTGGATGAAAAAGAAAGGGGACGCTTGTGGGGATTTAGACGGCTCTATCTTTCCCGAAGCAAGGTGTTCCTCAATGAACTTCTTACAGGCTTCTTGTTCCATGGGATTCAGCTGGTAAGCTTTTCCCCTTTTGGGTACAAAGTCCTTAGTGAGTTCGATCTTATGGTTGAAGGCCCGTTTAGGAGGTAATTCGTTTGATGGCTCCTCAAAGACCTTTTTGTATTGTTCATATTCTTTAGGGAGCTCGGTTTTCTTAGTTCCTGCTTCCTGGGCAAGTTGAGTCAAAAGAGTGGTTCAATGTATCCATTCTTTCTTTGGAAGGTACTCCCCAAGTCCTTTTCTTTTATAGATTTTCTGTTCAATGCAGTTGTCCATATTGAGCCCCATGGCTCATAATAGGTATCTTTGGTGTATGGGCTGTCATCAAGAGGGAAGATGGGGGTCACCATTTATTTCTACAGTCCCTGAGGTCCAGTCGATGAGGGGGTTGACTTCGGTGAGCCAGGTCATTCCCAGGATCATGTTCTGTTTTCCACATTGGATGATGAAGAAGTCTTGGTTTCAGGGGATTCCTTGAATATAAATGGTGACTCAGGTGCAATAGTGGATGGTTCCGGATCTGTTGATGGTTCCGTCCACGTTATAGGCTTCTCGAGGTTCAGTGAGTCGGAAGAAGGGGAATCTATTCCTCCAGGTGTAGGCTTCATCCATGAAGCAGGATGTTGCTCTGCAGTCAATCAAGGCAGTAGTTTGTCTGACGTGAACTCCCCCCATTGCAGACACTTGTAGAGGTATTAAAATTGACTTTTCCTCTACAGTAGTTACAATGGGGTTCATTCTAGGCATTCGAGTAGTCGGTCCTCGGTGCCTGTCTAAAAATCCTTGAGTCACTGTTTTACCCTTTCTTCCAAGAGTTTTGCACTTCTTTTTGGCATGGTCCAGGTCTGATTGATTCCTTCCATGGGGGTTTCCTTGGTTTGATAGGTTGGCGGATCCTCCAGATAGACTTCTCGGAGGGATTCGGCCATCTCTTTTACTCCATGTCCTTTTGCAACCAGCTGCTCTATCATCCTGATTGCCTCGTTCTTTTCCTGTGGTTCCACAGGCTTGTCTTCGACAACCCGGTTTTGTATGGGTGGACGTGGTAGTGGTTTGTCAGAGCAAGATCCAGATCTCCAGTTTCTGGATCCTTTCTGGTTGTTTTTGTGATTTCTGGTGGAGCACCCCGGCTTCTTACATATGAAGCATTTTCCTTCTCTCATGAGTTTGGCCCTTTCTACGGGGGAGAGTCGAATATAGTCAACATCCATAGCATTGGGGTTGCGGGTGTGGGTGGAGGAGGCTCCATATCCTCCAAATCCAGGTCTCCTTCCTCGGATATCCCTGATGCGCTCATTTTGGTGGGCAAATTTCCCTGCCGCTTTGATCCATGCATTGACAGTGAGAGGCTCTTCATTGGAGCCTAGTACCTTTTCCATAAGGTCATTGTGAACTCCTCGACTGAAGGTTTTGCAAAGAGTGGATTGATTGATGATCCTGGACTGAGCTGCTAAGAGTTTAAACTCAGAAGTGAACTTGTTGTATGCTTCTTCTGTGTTAGGTCCTTGGCGGATGGCATAGAGTTTCCTCCTAGCTGAGGATGCCTCATCATGGATGGACATCATGCTTTGGAAATTGGCTTTGAACTTTTCCCAGGTTTGATCTGCTTCTGGGATTAGTTTCTTCATCATGTGCTCATAGTATCCTTTGGAGAATGTTCTTCCTTTGCCCTTACTCATCCTATTCAGGGCAGTGACGATCTTTGCTTTGTTATTGTACTTCGGGTTTATGGTGAAATACACATCCATGGCATGGAGCCACCAGTTGGCATCAATGCCATTTCCAGAGAACTCATCAGGTAGTCTGGCTTTTAGTTCGGGCATCTCATCTTCAGAGTCAGAGTTGGGATCAGGGGGAAGAGGGATCCATTCGGGTCGTACCGGGGAGGCTGGGGTGGACCAGTTGATGGGGGCAAATCTGTCTTCCTCAGTAGGTTCTAAGATTGGGTCAGGGATTGGGTTGGGAACTGGCTCTGGGTATGCTGTCAGTACTATGAGGCCAACTGGGATGAAGGGATGGGGTGGGAGAGCATGCACAGGTCTTCCTTCAACAAGGTTCTGTTCTCTGACTCTTTCCTGAGCTCGTTTGTAAGTTGCTTTCTCTTCGAGAGAGCTAAGCCTCCTGGGGAGGGGAAGGTAATCGGGATGTCCGTCTGGTAACCTCCAAAGGTCTGGTAGTCTATTAGTGGGAGGTGGGGAAGGATCCACACTGGGTGAAGACTCTGGGGAAGATGAGGGGGCATGAAACCATGATATGATGGGTGAGGCCTTCTATTAAAGAACAGGGCCTGATCAGCAATCTAGTTCTTTTGTTACACTTACCGTGACAACTGGAGTTAACTCAGTTGTAGAGGACGGAGTAAGAGTAAGCAAGAGTCTGTTTGATAGTCGATGACTTAAGCAGAGCGAAGTTGTCAATGTCGTACTCAACCCTTAATGAAGGGTCCTCTTGTGACGATGCGAAGTCCTAGTTCTTCGCAGACAGAAAGAAGAGAGACTTGGGCAAGAAGAGAAGGACTTCGAGCCAAAGGAACTCCAGTTAATGCAGTAGTTATTGTGTAGAACTAGATTGTGGTTACAGGTACAAGATTTGAGTATTTATATGATGCGAAGTCTAGCATGGACCATCAGGTCCCATAGGAAAAGTAAGTGTTCTGCTAGTCAGAACAAGATGGACGAAGAGGAATTGGAAAGGAGAACGGGATCCCACTGTCTGGAAGAGCAGAACATCAGCGAGCGGGAGGAAACGGGTGTCATACTTGGAAAGAACCACCGAGTGACTATACAGCATAGTATGGGAGTAATTGGAAGGCATCGGATGGGAATGGTCCCATCATGATGAGTAGATGTGTCCAATAGAAAGAAAGAAAAATAAATGTGCCATAAGGAAAACCATAACACCAAGCCACTGATTTATATGGAGTTATGGCTTGGGCATGCCTGTGCCTTAGGGCATTTCTGTGTGCCATGTCCTGAGTTTCCACAACCTGAGCAATTGTGCCTAGCTCCACGGTGGGCGAGGGAGCAGCCATTGGGTTTTTGCCAATCACTGCACAGAACATGATCAGATGGGTCAAGGAAGCGACCATCCGCATTTCAGAACACATAGGTTGGGGACCTGTCCCATAGTAGGGGCTCGTTGCACTGGTGAATGCAGTGGGGGCAATGGCTGAGGCATCTGGGGCAGATGGATTTGTCCAGGTCAGTGGCAGGGTGGGAGGGGGGGATCTTGGGAGTAAAGGGGGGTAAGGATGGGTGCATGTCATGCTGTTGTTGGGAGTGAAAACAATTGTGGGGGGGAGAGAGGGAGCAGGAACTGCGATGACAGGATGGGGCAGTGTCTGCCTGTTGTGGGGTTGCTTGGTGTCCTCAGTTTAGGTGGGCAGATGGGGTGGGGTCCTGTGAAGCCATGAGCAACTCCATCTGGGGTGTGGGCAGGCACCGGCAGGGGTGTGCATGTTTGGGGTGAGGTGTTATGGTTTTCCCTCGGCGCGTTTATTTCTCCTATTTTGTTATTGGACTTATCTACTCCTCATGGTGGGGCTGCTCTCACCCGATGTCTTTCCTACTCTTCCCATACGACAATGTATTGTCACTCAGTAGTTCTCCCCAAGTATGACATCCTATTTGTTCCACTTGCTGACATTCTGCTCATCCAGACAGCGGAACTCTATTTCCTTTCCGATTTCCCTTCATCCTTTCTATTCCAACTAGCAGAACACTTTACCTTCCTATGGGACCCGATGGTCCGTGCTGGACTCTTCATCATATAAATACTTGAGCCCTGTAAACAGTAACACTAATCTAGTTCTATGCAATAACTACCGTGTTAACTGGAGTTCCACTAGCTTGAAGCACTCTCTTCTCACTCGTGTTCCTCTATCATTTCTCATGAAGAACTAGGACTTCACATCGTCACAAGAGGACCCTTCCTTCAGGGTTGAGTGCGACACCGATGACTTTGCTCAGCTTAAGTCATTGGCTATCAAACAGGATTTCTTGCTTTCTCTTTATTTTGCTCTCCACAACTGAGTTAACTCCAGTTGTCATGGTAAGCATAACAAAAGAACTAGATTACTGATCAGGCCCTGTTCCCTAACAGAAGGCCTTGCCCATCATATCATGGTTCTGTGCTCCCTTGTCTTCCCCTGAACCCTCCCCCAGTGTGGATTCTCCTCCACCACCTGCACATGGACTACCAGACCTTTGGAGACTACCTGACAGCCACCCTGATCACCTTCCCCTCCCCAGGAGACTCAGTTCCCTCGAAGAGAAAGCAACTTACAAGCGGGCTCAGGAAAGAGTCAGAGAACAAAACCTTGTGGAAGGAAGGCCTGCACACACTCTTCCACCCCATCCCTTCATTCCACTCGCTCCCTGGACTCCCATGCCACCGCCAACTCTTGAACCAGCCCCAGAACATATCATTGAGGAACCAGAGGATAGATTTGCCCCCATCCATTGGTCAGCCCCACCCTCTCCAGTACAACCTGAACAAATTCCCCTTCCCCTTGACCCCAATTCCGACTCCGAAGACAAGATGCCTGAGTTAAAAGCTGGACTACCTGATGAGTTCTCCGGAAACAGCATTGATGCCAACTGGTGGCTTCATGCCATGGATGCATACTTCACCATCAATCCAAAGTACAACGACGAAGCAAAGATTGTCACCACCCTGAACAGGATGAGTAAGGGCAAAGGAAGAACGTTGTTATGGTTTTTCTTACACTACGTTTATTTCTCTCTTGTCACCTTTGGACCCATTCCCTTTTCACGATGGAGCCATTTCCATCTGATGTCTTCCGATTTTCCCCTACGATGCTGTATAGTCGCTTGGCGATTCTTCCCAAGTATGACCTTCCATTTCTTCCCGCTCGCTGTTTGTTCCACTCTTCCGGACAGCGGGACTCCGTTCCTTCACGTTTCCTTCTGATTCCTTTATGACCATCCCTTTCTGACTTACTTTCCTATGGGACCCGATGGTCCGTGCTAGATCTCGCATCATATAAATACTTGAGCTCTGTACTTGTAGAAACCCCAATCTAGTTCTATGCAATCTATACCGCGTTTAGCTGGAGTTCCACAAGCTCAAAGTCCCCTTCTCGCTCGTGTCTCTTCCCTTCCCTCTTGCGAAGAACTAGGACTTCGCATTGTCACAAGAGAACCCTTCCTAGAAAGGGTTGAGTGCGACATTGTCGACTTCCCTCCGCTTAAGTCAACAACTATCAAACAGAACATTGCTTTCCCTTTGTCTCGCTCTCCACAACTGTGTTTACTCCAGTTGTCACGGTAAGCGTAACAAACATTCTCTGAAGGATACTATGAACAAATGGCTAAGAAACTAATCCCAGAAGCAGACCAAACCTGGGAAAAGTTCAAAGCCGACTTCCAGAGTATGATGTCTATCCACAATGAAGCATCTTCAGCTAGGAGGAAACTCTACACCATCCACCAAGGACCTAACACAGAGGAAGTGTACAACAAATTCACCTCTGAATTCAAACTCTTGGCAGCTCAGTCTGGAATCATTGACCAATCTGCTCTTTGCGAAACCTTCAGCTGAGGAGTCCACAATGACCTCATGGAGAAAGTATTGGGGTCCAATGAAGAACCCCTCACAGTCAATGCATGGATCAAGGCGGCCGGGAAGTTCGCCCACCAAAATGAACACATCAGGGATATCCAAGGAAGGAGACCTGGATTTGGAGGATACAGGAGCACCTCCACCCATACCCGAGACCCCAACACCATGGACATTGACTATATTTGACTCTCGCCCATAAAACGAGCCAAGCTCATGAGAGAAGGCAAATGCTTCATATGTAAAAAGCCTGGATGCTCCACCAGAAACCACAGAGACAACTGAAAAGGATCCAGAAACTGGAGATCCAGACCTCACCTGGACAAAAACTGCTCACCCATACAAAATCGGGTTGTCAAGGACAAACCCATGGAGAAACAGGAAAAGAACGAGGCGATCAGAATGATAGAATAACTGGTCGCAAAAGGACATGGAGTAAAGGAAATGGCCAAATCTCTCTGGGAGATCTACTTAGAAGACCTGCCGGACTATCAAACCAAAGAAACTCCAATGGAGGGAATCAACCAGACCTGGACCATGCCAAAAGGAGGTGCAAAACTCTCAGAAGAAAGGGTAAAACAAAGGCTCAAGGATTTTTAGACCAGCATTGAGGACCAACTACTTGAACGCCTAGAATGAACCCCATTGTAACTACTATAGAGGAAAAGTCAATTTTAATACCTCTGCAAGTATCTGCAATGGGGGGAATTCACGTCGGACAAACCACTGCCTCAATCAACTGCGGAGCAACTTCTTGCTTCATGGACAAAGCCTATGCCCAGAGAAACAGATTCCCCTTCTTCCGACTTGCTGAACCTCGAGAAGCATACAACGCAGACGGAACAATCTACAGATCCGGAACCATCCGCTATCACACCCGCGTCACCATCTACATCCAAGGAATTCCCCAAAATCAGGACTTCTTCATCGTACGATGCAGAAAACAGAATATGATCTTAGGGATGACCTGGTTAACTGAAGTCAACCCTCTTATTGATTGGGCTTCAGGAACTGTAGAAATAAACGGAGAACCCCATCTCCCATCTCGATGACAGCCTATACATCAAAGATACCTCCTAAGAGCCATGGGATTGGACATGGACAATTGAATCGAACGTCACATGTACAAAAGAAAAGGTTTGGGAGAATACCTCCCAAAGAAGGAATGGATATGTCAAACCACCCTTTTGACTCAACTTGCCCAGAGAGCTGGGATTAAGAAAACCGAGCTTCCCAGGGAATACGAACAATACAAAAGAGTCTTCGAAGAGCCATCCAACGAACTACCTCCCAAAAGAGCCTTTGATCACAAGATTGAACTCACTAAGGATTTTGTACCTAAAAGAGGGAAGGCTTACCAACTAAATCCTGTGGAACAGGAAGCCTGTAAGAAGTTCATTGAAGAACACCTTGCCTCAGGAAAAATAGAGCCATCCAAATCCCCACAAGCATCTCCATTCTTCTTCATTCAGAAAAAAAGATGGAAAACTCCGCCCCTGCCAGGATTATCAATACCTTAACTCTCAGACAGTAAAGAATGCCTACCCACTACCCCTAATAGGCGATCTCATTGATAAACTAAACGAATTGGAGCTATTCACCAAGATGGACGTATGGTGGGGATACAATAACATCCAAATCAATCCTGCGGATAAGTGGAAGGCCGCTTTCATCACTTCTTATGGCCTTTACCAACCAACCATGATGTTCTTCGGGATGTGCAACTCTCCCACTACGTTCCAAGCCTACATGAATGACACCTTCACCGATATGATCACCAAAGGATGGTTAGTCATCTACATGGATGACCCCCTCATTCATTCTAAGAATGATCTGAAATTACACAAAGAACGAACTAAGAGGGTGTTAGCCTGCATGGCGGAACAGAAACTCTTCCTCAAACTCG
>JBBPJL010001202.1:0-10749 GCA_038088675.1 Xanthoconium separans
ATCAAATGGAGATCCACTGTCTTGGGGCAATGAGGATCAGCGACAGCATCAACAGATGATCAGGAATGCACCTAATGCCATATGCGGACAAGGGGTTCCACATGGCTGTACAGTGGCTATAAGTATAGCCTGGGATTGTGACGAGTTGTACTCCTGCTCAAAAGGAGTTGGGATAATGAGGGGAAGACAGAGTGTCCTGTGGTTGACTAGGAGAACATGTATCTGTCTTCAAGGGGAGTCTTGCTAGACCATCTAGGACTGAGATGTCTAGAGAACAAGGTTTGGCCATAAGTGAGAGTATGGCAACTCCTGGTGTCCATAGGCATGGACAACAACATTGGTAGTACTCCCAGAGTACTGTTCATGAAGGGTAAGGCTTCTGCCAAAGCCTAGAGGTAGCAGTCCCTGTCTGTTGAGAAAAGGAGAAGAAGAAAATAAAGTGGTCCAGCCATGGGGCTAGATATGAACAACCAAATTGAGCATCACCTATATAAAAGAGAAGGTTTAGGGAAATATCTTCCCAAGAAATAATGGATCTGTTGAGCCACTTTATTGTCTCAGCTTGCTCAAGAAGTGGGGAAGCAAAAAGCCAAGCTGTCCAAAGAATATGAGTGATATAAAAAAGTCTTTGAAGAGCTGTCCTATGAACTACCACCCAAAAGGGCCTTTGATCACAAAATCAAACTCAACAGGGACTTTATGTTACAGAAATCCACAGTTCACCGGCAGTACCACCAGACTGGACCAATTCATTCTTTTTCTTCACCTTTCCTTGATGGACGGGGACCACATTACCTCAAGACTCTGGCAGAAGCCTTACTGTTCGAACCAGTACTCTGGGAGTACTACTATTGTCGTCCTCATCATAGGACATCTCTAGAGTCGCCATACTCTCGCTTATGGTTAACTATTGTCATCCCTAGACGTCTCAGTCATAGATGGTCTAGCAAGACCTACCCTGAAGATGGACACCGATTCCTAGCCAACCCCAGAACCCTTCGCCTTCCCTTCATTATTCCACTCCTCGCCGGTTGCAGGAGCACGACTTATCATGACCTGGGCTGTTCCTACAGCCACTGTACAGCCATGTGGAACTCCGTCCACATATGGCACTAGATGCGTCTCTGACCATCTGTGGATTCTCGTGCTGATCCTCATTGCCCCGAGACAGCAGATCCCCTTTGATCCTATTCCTGTTCCTGATGGGATCCCATTCTTGATCTCCCATCACATGTACCACCCAATGGACACTATAGCCATATAGGGCACGTTTCACCTTTTGATCCTATTGATCCCATTGATCCTGTTCTGCTCTTCACGACAACAGGACTCCTTCTTTTGATCCTCTTCGTTCCTTCCCATTATGGGAAACCTGCTTGATCCTATGGATCACCCTTGACCCTGATGGTCCATGCACCATCAGCTTACAGTATATATAGAGGTACCTTTGTTCGTTGGTATCTCTAAGCTAGTTCTACGCCTGGATACCTGCTTGTATCACTACTGCACTTCGGTGCCCTTATACTCGCAATCCTATTCTCGCCTACTGGTGTACTGGTAGAGGGATCTCTCTTGAGTCTCATCCACTCTTGACATCACCTCTATTTCACAACCTTTGTCTTCTGGCTCTTCAAGGCATTAGCTTGTGCTTGTACCCTCAAGACTTCTTGTTGGTCTTGCACATCCGTGCTTGACCTCCTTTACACAAGGGACGGTACTTGGCTGGGCCAGTTGGCTCGCAGTACATCAGGTTGTATCACTGCTCACTTTGTCTCCTCTCACATGAATGGTTGTGACTAACTTCACTAGGGCATCAGCTCGCAGTAAGCATAACAAAAGAACTAGCTTATCTTCAGGTCCTACTTTCACATAGCAGACCACTCCCATCATGGAAGATTCAAGCCTCCTGCCTCCTGCCTATGCTGTACCTCCTCCCCAAGACTCACCCAGACTATCTTCCCAAGCCTTGCCATTTGGGACCAACTGAGGACAGCATGGCCTACCTAAGGAAACAGAGAGAAGTAGCAGAAAGGAATATTGAAGAAGGAAGGGCACGCAATGCCTTACCACCACTGCCATCACCATTTCGGTCTAGAAGGCCAACACCTGTTACACTTACTGCGAGCCGATGCCCTAGCGAAGTTAGCTGCAACCATTTGTGGGAGAGATATGAAGTGAGCAGTGATACAACCTGATGTACTGCGAGCCAACCGGCCCAGCCCAGTACCGTCCCTTGCATGCTCTCTAATTGCCTCTATTGCCTTCCATCCCTTCCAACAAATTTCTGTTGATCTTATTACCAGACTTCCTGCTAGTGCCAGTTTTGACTCTGTCATAGTCATGGTTGACCATGGGCTTAGTAAGGGGGTAATTGTCAAATCTTGCACCAAAAATATCAATGCTGCAGGGATTGCCAAGCTCTTTTTCTCTTCCATCTTCAAATGATTTGGATTATATGACAAAGTGATCTCAGATAGAGGACTACAATTCATCTCAGCCTTCACTATTGAGCTAGTGAGACTTCTCCAGTACAATGTGGCACTCTCCACTGCATATCACCCTCAAATGATGGAGAAATGGAACAAGTAAATCAGAAATTGGAAACTTACCCTTGGATCTTTTTTGATGGGGTTCCTCAGAAATGGGCAGAACTCCTCACCACTGCTGAATATCACCACAATGCTGCCCAGCACTCCATCACTAAACAAACAATGTTCTTCCTAATGATGGGTTATGAACCCCATTTCTATCCCCTCTTGAGAAAACTTTTCTACCAGCTCTGGAACAATAAATGAGTCCACTAGAAAAAGTCCAAGAAGAAGCCACTGCTGCACATGACAAAGCAAGGTGATACATGGTGGAATGGATCACATTGAAGTTCTCCCCCTGGAAAACTGGACAGAGAGTATGGCTAGACTCTTGAAATCTCAATTTGAGTTATCCAACACAGAAACTCACCCCTCAAAGGGAAGGACCCTTTGAGATTATACAGGTTCTTTCCTCCATCTCCTATCATCTCAAACTTCCACCCACTTGGAACATTCACAATGTGTTTCACACATCCCTCCTTGCCCCATACAAGGAAATGGAGGAACACAGAGTGAACTTCTTCCCAGAACCCCCAGACATAATAGAAGAAGAAGAGGAATGGGAAGTTGAAACCATTGTGGCACACTGAGGGTCAGTAGCCCAACAATCATATGTGGTAAAATGGAAGGGCTATTCCTCTACTGAAAAAAAAAAAACACTTGGGAATCCAAGCAAAATCTGCAGCATTCCATAGCATTCCATCGAACTTATTCAGAAATATTGGGATCAACAGGAAGATAAGAGATAACCACTTGGAAGCACTATTGGAAAAGCTATAAGGTGCACCAACTGGTGGCAGACCAATCCTCACCCCCAAACACACACACCATGTATGTATGCTACCATCAATGAACTCTCACAACAAGTCTTACTCTGTCTTTACTGCTTCCCTTCTGAGTATTATTGCATGGCCATTAGCACCATGCTCACCAGCCCAGCCATCTATGCCTTCCTTCAACAAGAACAAGCTTTTATGCCTAACAGACCCCTTTATATCCTTGTCTCTGTCACCCAATCCACCCATGCAGTCAAGCATATCCATGACGGGACCCAGATAGAAGTGTTGAAGCCATGACCCCTTCACATCCTTATTATGGACACCATTGCCAAAGCCCAATGACACCTCTTCGACACCTCCCAGCATCTCAGGGTCATCAAGCTCCTCAATAAAACCCCCACTCCTCTCACCAACAAAATCCTCTGTCCTCTTATCCTATCCCTCCCTCACCAGTATCAGCAGTACTACCTCAATGAAATCCTCCATCTGGGACAACCCCTTCCATAGGTGACAGTGATAAAGAGAATGTCCCCAATGAATCCTCCAACAATTCCACTGTGGCATCCAACCTCCCAGTGAGCAGCCCTGCCCCTGTTCCTGTGCTGTTCCCTAGCCAGTCTGTTGGAGGAAGCTCTAGCCCTAGGGGACCTAATCTGGACCTTCACCCTGGAGCTGATGATGAGAACCCCCTTGCTGATGGGGGACTGATGGACAGATTTCTCATCTCAATCCCCCTTACAAAGTGCCCCAATCCCTCTACCACTTCCAGGGCTCCTCCAAAAGTAACCAGAAAGTCATTGTCCTTGAAGGACTATGCTCTTTGGATGTCAAGGGCAAGTGACCGATCAAAAATGACCTGGTGGCTCCACAGGCATCCTCCCCCATGGCCAGATTGGCCTCCAACCCTATCAATGTTGACCATCTTTCCTTCCCTTGGAAAACTTCCCCTTACTCCCATTGCATTTGATGCTTCATTTATCAAAGCAAGGACCATGTATGACCTGACTGTCTCCACTACATTTGCCCTTTCTCACAAAGAGGTGCCAGTACACACTCAAAAAGATTGCCCCTTAATTACTTGCCTCCACTGCGGCCATCAAAGACATGCAAAAGACTTCTGTTGGGACCAGCCATTGATCAAGGACTTGTACAACCTCACAGACTATGAGATCAACAATGGGGACATTTACTGTAGGAGATGAAGGTGGTACTTCACTTCAACACTAAGAGAGGGCTAATGTTACAGATAGATACTCTGGCATGTTAATTTTCCTTTGTTTCTCTACTTGGACTTGTCTTCTTCTCATGACAGAACTCCCCCCTGTCCAATATTTTCCCCATTACCCATATATGCCAATGTATAACCACTTGGGAGGATATCCCTGAGTATGGTAACCCACTTCTTTCCACTCTTCTGGATAGCAGAATCCTTTTCTTTCTGATCCCTTTCCAATTCTCCCATTCCACTAGTGGAACACTTGACATTCCTTGCAGACCTGATGGTCTGTGCTCTCTTCCTTGTCATATAAATAGCCAAGATATTATACTTGTAACACTAAGCTAGTTCCATGCAAATATACTGTTTTAACTGGTGTTCCACAAGCTTGAAGAGTCTGCCTTCTTTTTTGTGTCATCTCTTTCTCTCTCTGCAAAGAACTAGGACTTTGCATTGCCACAAGAGAACCCCTCTATTTATAAGGGTTGAGTGTGACATCATTGACTTTGCTCCACTTAAGTCTTTGATCTACCAAACAGGCAACCTACTATTGTTCTATCTCTTCCTCCACAACTGTGTTAACTCCAGTTGTTATGGTAAGTGTAACACCTTTGACATTTACATTCCAATGGAATCAATAAATTTACCATGCATTTAAAGGAAATGCCACTTTGTGGCTTGGGGAGCACACATAGTAGTGGCATAACAAAGAAAATATTGCAACTTGCACCATCCAGGCTCCTATTTATTGCCTTGCCCTGCCATTTGAAGTATCATGTGAAGGTCCTACAAGCAAATCAACAATCAATCACTTTACAAACCAAATTATATTCTCTGAGAATAACACAGAGGCCTCATGCAATGAAATGTTTGATAAAGAGGATCATTTGCACATTTGCAAAGAGGCCTGTTGACTTGACAAGTTCAGAATTGAGGCACAACAATGTGAAATATTTATCAAGCATTGGAAAGAGTGGGTGGTAGCTGTGCAGTAGAAAGCAGCAGATCACATGACAAAGATGGCCCCAACAGACACATATGTATTAGCTGCTCAGCTTATTATAGATAGAAACAGGCTCACAGGGATGTCAAACATGACATTGTGTGATCAAATCAAGCTCTACCACAGACCTGGTCTCATGAAGAGCCTTCCAGAAAAATTACACATATAGTTAAAGAGAGAACACTTGGATATCCTGATGAGGCTCATTGAGTGGTATGAAGCATGTCAAAGAGGTGAAGAGTTGATGGAGGATGTCACTTTCACTCAATGAGCCATGATTGGTAGTACTTGGTTAATTCATACATAGAAATTAATAACCAGTAACTGCAATACATAATATTGTACTGGTTTTTGGGTTGTGGCATGGTTTGGGCAAACATAGGGTTTTTTCACTTATATAAGTGTCATGCACTGTGGATTGGCTTTACCCACCCCCACTGCTTTATAGTATACTCCATTTGATATTTGTTATATTTCTTTTGGTAATAGTTTTTCATTCCATTCTAGTGTCTTGTGTAGTGTAGTGCTCATGCTTGATCACTTCTGTACATAGCTCCAGACTTTCATATCTCCAAACATTCTTGTTATCAATCTTCTTACCAATCCCTTAGTACAACCCTCAGTTCTCTTAGTATATAATGTACCCTCTCAATTCTTCTGTATTCCTTAGCTTGAATATTGACTAAGATTGCTATCCCTCCCAACTTACATATGTATATCATTGTTGTTACACTTACTGTGACAACTGGAGTTAACTCAGTTGTGGAGGAAGAGTTAAGAACAATAGTTAATCGTCTGTTTGATAGCCAAAGACTTAAGCAACGTGAAGTCGTCAGTGTCTCACTCAACCCTTATGAATAGAGGGGTCCTTTTGTGATGACACAAAGTCCTAGTTCTTTGCTGGAGAAGGGAGAGGGGCATGAGTGAGAAGACCGAGACTTCGAGCTGGTGGAATTCCAGTTAACATGGTATGAATTGCATAGAACTAGATTACTGTTACAAGTACAATGCTTGAGATCTATATATGATGAAAAGCTAGCACAGACCATTGGGTCACATAGGAAGAATAAGTGTTCCGCTGTCAGAACAAAAAGGAAGAAAAGGAATTGGAATGGAAAATGGTGTTCCACTGTCCAGAAGAGCAGAAAATCAGTGAGCGTAACAGAATAGGTCATTGTACTCAGGATAAGTCACTGAGCAACAATACATTGTTGTAGGTGAGACATTGGAAGACATCAGATGGGTTCCATCCCATTGTGAGGAGAAGACAAGTCCAATCAAGGAAAAATAAAAGGAAAATAAATGTGCCATAAACATTCCCATAACATTAGCCCCTCTCTATGGCTCAAAGTTCCACCTTCGAGTTTAACTCTCCTCACTCGTCTCCACAATTGACCTCATAATCTGTGAGGTTGTTATGAGTTTTTGATCAATGGCCTGTCCCAACAGAATTCTGTCAAGTGCCCTTGGTGGCTGCAGCATAAGCAAGTATCGAAGGGGCAATCTCTCTGCACATGTCCTGGTGCTGTTTTGTGACAGATGGGACAAGTGTATTTGGCGCAGTCAGGGTGTATATGGTCCTTGCTTCGACAAACAAAGCATCTGGTGCGATGGACGTAGGGGGCTGGGGCAAGGGGTGTGTTGGGATGGTCAACGTTGATGGGATTCTTCGAGGACCCTAAGGGTGAGGGCAATACTTCAGCCAATGGATGACCTTTGTTTGCTCATTTACCTCTGACATCTGAAGAAGGCAGTCCTCCAGGGATGATGACTTTTCTTTCAGTGGGTCAGGGAAGAAAGGGAGTGGGAGAGGGGTGGTGGGCAAAGGGGAGAGTGGCCAGGAATCGATCCACAACTCCCCCATCAGCAAAGGGGTTCTCAACATTAACTTCAGTGCATACTCTCAAATCAATTCTCCCAGAGTGGCTGCTTCCTTTGTCAGGCAGACCAGGGGCTGGCACAGGAATGGGGGTAGAGTTTTCTTTGGTTGAGGATGCCAGAGGGGAACTTCCGGTGGAGGGAGCAGAGACAAGGTCTTCGCTGACGGACAAATCTCCTTTGGTGTGGAGGGGGTTATCCCAGGGTGTGATGGATTGGTCAAGGTAAAATTGCTGGTATTGGTGGGGGAGAGATTTAAAGAGGGGGTGGACAACAGGAGCAACAACAAGGTAGGGGAGTTTGTTGAGGGCAGAAATGACCCCAAAGTGTTGGAGAGAGTTGAATAAGTGGTGCTGGGCTTCAGCGATGATGGTGTCCATAAGGACATGCTGGGGGTTGAGCTCAACAATGTCCCCCATAGCGATCTTGTGAACTCATTTGACAGTGTGGAGGGGTTGAGCAACAGCAATGAGGGTATCAAGGGGGCCGCAATGCACAAAGGAGTCATCTCACTTAAGATATCGGTGGATGACAGGGTTGGAGAGGAGGGTGCTAAGGGCCATGTGATGGTGCTCAGGGGGGAAGTGGTGTAAGCGAAGGGGTGTGTTGATCAGGAGGTTGTTGACGGTGGGGTACATGTTTTGAGGGTGAAAAGATGGGAATGGGGAAAGCCTGCCACCAGACAGTGCACCTTATAGCTGTTCCCAGTATTTCTTCCAAGGGGTCACCTCTTATCTTCCAATCAGTCCTAGTATTCCTGAATTAGTTTGAATGCTGCAGATTCCGCGTGGATTCCCAAGTATTTTCTGCCAAGGAGTAGCCCTTCCATTTGACCAGATACGATTGTCAGGTAGGTGACCCTCAGTGTGCCAGGATGTTCTCAACTTCCCATTCTTCTTCTCCTTCAATTATATCTGGTGGTTCTGGAAAGAAGTTTTTTCTGTGTTCTTCCATTTCCTTATAGGGGGAAAGAAGGGATGCATGAAACACATTATGAATCCCTCAAGTTGGTGGGAGTTTGAGATGGTAGGAAACAGGTGAGAGCACTTGAACAATTTTGAAGGGTCCTTCCCTTCGAGGAGCAAGTTTTTGAGTGGGGTATTTCAACTCGAGATTTCTGGAGTCCAGCCAGACTTTTTGTCCTATTTTCCACAGGGAAAACTTTGATGTGATTTGTTCTACCATGTATTTCCCCACCTTTTCATGTGCTGCAATGGCTTCCTCTCGGGCCCTTTCCAAAGAGTTCATCCGTTGTTCTAAGGCAGGCAAGAAGGTTTTTCTGAGATGGGGGTAGGAGCGGGGTTCATATCCCATCATTAGGAAAAATGGAGTCTGTTTGGTGATGGAATTGTTGTAGTATACAAATGGACACAGACACATACATCTCTGTATTACATAATTATATAGATAAACCTTCGCATTGATGCATCCTCACACCTCAGTCATTGACTCCATGCAATACTGAGGTGAGACCATCCATTCGTACTTATATCCTCGTACTCATTACATGTAGTGTACTTCCACAGGTTATGAGCCCTGCACTCTAATCAGCAGGAAACACTGATCACGCACATATACTCAGTAAAACCACACATATATTCATTGTCATGGCTAGTACAATGACAGAAGAAATAAAGCTTCCTAAACTTAACATGTCCGGTAAAGAATGGACCACCTGGAAGGTGCAACTCCAACTCATTGTAGTCAGTCGAGGCCTCAGCAGCTATCTCGATGGTACAACACCAAAACCCACTGATCCAGCGAGTGGACAATCGCCTGGATGGACGGCACTGACTGCCGAAGAAATAAAGGCAGTTACAGAATACAAAAAGAAACTGGCAACATGGTACGAGAAAGATGCTAAAGTTTGACACATAATTGCGAACACTATACCTAATTCACTCTTCATCTGCCTCGTTAACAAGAATACTGCTAAAGAGTACTTTGACATGCTCAGTGCGCTCTTCGAACATCATTCCCTTGTGGTTGGTGCTGAACTACAATGACAGTTAGGGGAACAGAAGCTCAAGGAAGGAGGAGATGCACGCGCGCATATAGACAAATCATTGCATTACGCGAAGAATTAGCGTCAATCGGACAAGCAGTATCGGATGAAGATCTGTTCAACATTATTTATGCATCTCTTCCATGTTCCTATAACCCCAGACTAGCCTCTTTGTCCTTGACGATGTGTCTACAAAACAAAACCATCACTATGGATGAGCTGATGGACATCATCTTGGAGGAATATGATAGACTTACCTTGCAAGACGGGGGAAAAGGAAAAGGGAAAACGTTGGAGGATGCAGCGTTCGGAGCAGACACGTCTAAAAGAGGCAAGGGTCAGAGAAAGAAGTTCGGCAGCACCTGCTTTAATTGTGGTTGGCTGGGACATAAGGATCACGAATGCTGGGAAGAAGGCAGAGGGAAAGCTTGACAAGCGCCAAAGGGTTGGAAGCCTCATGGAAAGAAATCTAAGGATGATAGTAAAGGGAAATTGTCATCAGCCTCTGCTCACACGCATACATCGGGCCAACCAGATTGCACATGGGTAGCGATCCCTACAGAACCGTCCAGCGACTATTCCTTCCTAGCCTGAACTGGAAGTGCAAATGTTCCTGAACTCTACGATAGTGGCACATCTCAGCACCTCTCTCCATCAAGAGATCGCTTTCTCAATTTCAAGACCATAGCACCTAGACCAATTAGAGGAGCGGACAATGGAACATTTGATACTATTGGAAAAGGAGATCTACTGATCTATCTTCCAAACGGATCATCACAATCACGTATTATCCTAAAAGACATCCTTTATGCACTGAGTATGTGGGTAACGCTCGTGTCCATCAGTCGCCTTACAAAGGCAGGCTGCCAAGCTGTTTTCGAGGGGGAAACATGCCAAATCTTCGATGCCAAATGGAACCTTTTAGGGCAGGTTACCGTGAATAATGGCCTCTATTGGACACACAGCAATTACTCAACAGCGATGACAGCGATCACAAAAAGTGAAGAAGTACTCACCATGGAGGAACTTCATCTTTGTCTATCGCATATCGGAGTAACAACCATGCAGGAAATGATGGCAAAAGGAATGGTGACCAGTGTGAAGCTTCACCTGGACCATACCTCAATGGGACAATGTGTATCTTGTGAGTACAGGAAAGTGGTATGAAAACCCATCAGAACTACTCGTGAACCAAACAGACACAATAAACTTGGTGATGAAATCCATACTGATGTTTGGGGCCCGTCTCCCATCTTAACACCAGGGAAATGTGCTTATTA
>JBBPJL010001203.1:0-10741 GCA_038088675.1 Xanthoconium separans
CTCGTTCACCCTTGGCTGGATTCTCTCTTGGAGCAGGAAGATGTGCACAACGCAGTGTTTGTAGGGGATGGCGCTGCACCACCTGCCTCGCCAATCAAGGAAGATGCAGAGTCCTCCGACGAGGAATGTGATGATGATCCCTTGTCGGTCCCTCTATCTGGATTTCCGTCGCACCCCACTCCCACAGATTCAGTGCCCATGGACAAAGAAACGCGCGCACGGCGGTTCGTTGCGCGCCTCAGGCAGCCATTTGGTGCGCTGTTGGTTTCCCCGGCAGCAACGGGTCGACGCGCAATGGATTACATTCGGGTCGCGACGGACAGCCTGATCACTGTACGATTTCAGGAGAACATATCGCTGGCTGATATTTTGAACAATGTGCGGACGCTTGATATTTTGTAACTTTGGTACTTGTGGGCAACTGAGGTGTATTGACTTTACACTGCACAGCGTTGAGCAAACGCCCCACCTGTTTGAAGGCTGACGTGTTCACAAAGTGACCAGACGATCAATGTGAGGCTGAAGGTAACTTCCAGATAGTATGAAAGCATTGCAGAACCCAACTGCCAGTGGGTGCATTTTGACATCGCATTTCTAACCCCACCTCTTAATCTCAAACTTCAGGGTGCACGGTATTGGCAGTTGCCTAGAAGATACCTCAACTCGCCGCTTGACCAATAGCAATTCTCTTATGTTGCTGGTGCCGGTGGTAGCTGTGAAAAAACCACACTGGCAGCTCATAAAAGGTATGATGGTCGCCAGACTACTCGTCATTGACCCTTTCTGGTTGGAGTCCAACATAACGATTTGATAACTAGTGAGTTGCTCTTCGCATAATCCTTACTTGCATAAATTTAGCGGGCCTTGATTTTCTGCTTGTTGGGGCCAGTCAACCTTACTCGGCCACTTTTCACCCGTCGGGGTCACAAGACCTTTGATGTCCCTTGTTACGGAATAAGCTGTGCTGTGCCATTGACGCTAATTGAAGCATCCTCAACTCCCGCGCACTATGTAGTGAGGGAATATGTCCGCGCTGTGCCAAGATATCATTTCGAGCTTCTTCAACATGACTCATTGAGCCTGAGAAGTACTCTCACGAGGCTGTTGCGTTCATGATTGTATAATTTTGGTCCAGTCACTAGAAGCTTGAGAACTAACGCTGGTCAGCAGGTGGCTAGGAACTGCCCCCAATGTCCAATAATTGGGTTTTCGTTGACGACCGTGATCCAGGAATCACATATGGGCCACCTGGAGCAGGAGTATGGCATGGAGGTGTGTCACAAGAATATAATCAAACCACAACTGGTCTCGGTTCTGGGGACACAGCGATATACTACTTCAATGGTATGATGCAAATCGATTAACTCACGCACAGAAAAGGACGCTAATCTCTGCTGCTTTTGTCCCAGCTTCTGCCATAGGTGTTTTTGGAACATATAGACCCACCCGAGACTCGGGATCACCTGTCACTGTCTACCAGGTGGATGATGGGCCTGCCACAACAGTCACTGCTCCCACTACCCAGACGACACTGTATCATCAGGCCTTCTGGACATCATCGCAACTACCGTCGCTAGCGTCTGGGGCTTCTCACAAGCTAGTCGTGACTCGGACTGCAACTGCCCCAAACGATATACTTTGGCTTGACTACCTTGCTTATCCATCTGGTGAGCGATGATTTGCTGTTTGGCAGTCTTTTTTCTTACCTGTGTAGCAGATCAGGATAGCAAGACGACCACACCAAGCACTACCCCGCCACTTACGACCTCCCGAAATGCCGTACGCAGGACTCCTGCTGAATCTACAGTCAGCACCAGCCCGTCCTCGGGCCTGTTGGCGTCAACGCCTTCCAAAAATGCTGCGGTTTCAACCACTTCTACACTTCGCGCGATCATGGCGATCTTTTCATCTAGTCCCACCGGAACAAGCATAACCACGGCTTCACTACCGACACCCACTCCTGGGGATCAGTCCTCGTCTGGTACCACGGAGCCCCCGAAAAAGAACAAGGCCATTGCAGCGGGTGTCGTCATTGGGATAGCTGTCCTTCTCTTACTTGTGTTCACGTTTTATTTCACCGTGAGACCCCACCTCCAATGATTTCGGAATTTTTTTCCATAATTACAAGTGCTGTGGAAACCTACGGACAATGGAACAGTAATACATTCCGACAATAAATCTTTGCTGGCAGCTGTGTCACCTGGCGGATGGTGTCTGCTAGTCGCTGTTGTATGTGATTGTAAAAAAGAAAGAAATATAGGCATTGCGATGCTGCGGGCTGCAACGGCGCGGTGACCGCGGAGCGACAGATGGGCCTCCAGGCCCTTTTCACTCCTAAAGTTAGATTGCTTCCCGCTCCCTGACTCCGGCTTCCCTCCTGAGCTCCCCAGCGCGGAGCGTCGCACATACAGCACTTCATGTTACACTGCCTACACCTCGCTTCGGCGCCCGGGGACAATTCGGGTGCAAAGCCTAAGCTGTCAGGTTGGGGCCACGGATTCTGGCGTTTCTATCTTCTATACATTTCGTCTGAATCATTTTTTGATCTGCGCTACTTGAGTCAGCGCCACGCTGCACAGGCTCGGACCCAATAGGGTAAGTAGGTCCCCACCACCCTCAGGCTCAGCGCCGAGAACCCAACTCTTTTCGTTTCTCAACATCTTTCAATGGACGACAGCTTCCCAAATATCCCAGCGGAGGGGGTACGCTTTCGCCTCAAGGCCCGTGACAGCCGGCATTTCTTGTATTCACGATCGGGGCCGGAACCCGCCGTCGGACACTACCTCGGCGAGGAGCGCAACGACCAAATCTTCACGCTGATCCACGGCAGACACGATCGCAAAGGTCTATATGCCCTCAAGAGCTGGGCATGCGGCAACGTCTTCTTCTCGCGCTTCACCTTTTTCCCCAAAGTGGGCAACATCGGCGGGGACGGCGACTTCCCTGACAAGTGAGCGGACAGTTTGCGTTTCTCTCGTTTTCCTCTCTCATCGCGGGCGCGGGCTGATGAATCGGATTGGGTGCTGCATGTAGCTGGTTCGAGTTCATACAAGATGATCACGACAAGGAATCGTTTCGGATCTACTGTCCGGAGTCGGACAGTGTTCTCTACTCTCGTGCTTCAGCGGACCCTACGTTCGATAACTTTAATGGCGAATTCAAGTACGACGATCAATTGTGGCGTTTCGTCCTAGCGGACTAGCGGTGGCAGATGGTGATATCAGACAATCAAGGTATCTGTCCTTTGGCGCTTAGCACCAGCGTTGCGATTGGGGATAAAGCTGATAGATTTGGGAATCTCAGTTAGGTTGGGCCCCCATCGGTGTAGCATACATGAATGTAAGCACTGGCGAACGTTTTCACCTTGATCATCGAGTTCACACGCTGCAGACCGTAACTTTCCTGACCAAAACACTGTTGGCTCTCAAAAGCCGGGTCATCATGGGTGGCACACATACAAGACAAACTACACAAAACGATCAATAGAACAAACGGAGGTACTCAATAAATTTAACAAACACTTGACAAAATCAAGATTTTCGTCCAATCAAACAGAATGTGTGTCCGACTTCCCACCTCGCTCACTGACCCTCGGGCTTCTTGTTCTTGGTCGTGGTAGCCGTCAGGCTCTTGTGGATGAACGGCAAAACACCGCCTCCTGCGATTGTTGCGCGCACGAGGATGTCAAGTTCTTCGTCGCCACGGATTGCAAGTTGCAAGTGTCGTGGTGTTATACGTTTCACACGGAGATCTTTCGAGGCATTTCCTGCAAGTTGAAACAATGTTAGCACTGGCGGCGGCGTGATAAACGCGTTGGACACACCTGCCAGCTCAAGTACTTCGGCCGTGAGATACTCCAGAATGGCACTCGTGTACACCGCAGCCTTCGCGCCAATCCGCACGTTGTGTTGGGTGCGTTGTTTTAGGTAACGATGAATACGACCGACGGGGAACTGGGGTATGTGAGCGTGCGCGGACAAATAAAGAGGAAAAGTGGAACATGCCTGAAGGCCAGCCTTTTGACTCCGCGTCTGTATGGTGCGTGGTCCTGTTGCTGCGCTGGACCCTGCAACGGCACCCTGGTTGGGTGCACCTGTCTTTGATTTTCCGCCTGTGGCTTTGGGGGGCATTTCTGAAAGATGATGACCGTAAGAAGTCAAGACGCGTCTTGCTTTAGGGTCGGCTAATCGGTGTGGTGTTGTTGATTGTGACGCGTGTCGTCACGTGGATCAGATTATCGTCCTCTCAGCGGAACGGAGAGTAATGAAATCACGCTTTGAAGTTGTTCGCGTCTATCCATGTGGCGTGCAGACTTGCTTGGACAGGTGGTTAATTTTCGGTGCGTATCCAGACGCCTCCTTGGCAAGACAGTAGTCAGCTGATGCTGTGCACTTCAAGTTACCCGGACTCAGTCCGACAGACGCGTTGGATAATCTCCAATGAAATGTTCAGATTCAGAATCTCGCCTGACGGTAATACCTTGGCGAGAGTAGAATTACTGATTACTGATTGTTCCCCCGTCCCGCAACACCTTATCGATACGTTTCAAACACTTGATGACTAAACGTGTAGTACTGAAACCTCATCACTTATCATAGGGCGACAGGCACAGCGTCAGGGCAGTGTGGGTAGTCAGGAACGACAGTCTCTCCATAAAAATACTTAGCACCCACTTGTGGAGCCACTTCTGAACCTTCTTTACCCCACTCTCCACCACAGTAGCACTGACAAAGTCTACAATGTCCCGCCCTAGGTTGCGATGATTCTTCACGCTGTCATTGAATGCCCGCCCTTGCCATATACAACAGAGTGATCTCTGCTGTGTATTTCAGGCGTGGTGCAGAGTCATCATTATTTTGGGGACTCAGATCACGACTAGGCAGCCCACAGCAGAGGATGTGATGCTGTTCTCTCTTTTTTATAGCACTGTTTCCTGTTGCTAGTCCGTTGGACTGTTGGTGGTCACGGTAAGCGTTGCCTGTCTGCGAATAACGTGCTCTTGGCCTCCGGAACAGCATCCAGGTGTTCCGGGCCAATTCACCTCTGGTCTGGTCATCGGGGATTGAGCCCATACACTACTAGGGTTGCCCAGTCTGAGACGGGGAGCACGTTAGGGACCCCACTGGCGAGTCAAACCATTTTGACTGCAGCTCTTCATTAGACATGCCAAATGTGTTGGCATAGTGATTGTCTCTGCCACAAACTTTGGAAACGTTTGAGGCACTGCTGCGAACATGTGGTCGTGTGGTCGTAAGTACTATGGGTGCCTACTATGTTCGGGGCCCCCAAGTAGCCGAGCTAGGGAAAAGTAGGAGCCTAGGAGGCAGTGGTTTGGGAACGGTGTTACATAGTTATATGTAGAGTCTTGTCGCTGGCTGATCGGCGGCAGATGGAACGTGCCTGGACCGACTATTGGTGAGTGATGGCTTCGGCGACCGGGCCATGCTGCCCAGGGAGACCCCCCCTGTAGATGAATCGGAGGAATGGCGAAATCACCGCACCCGTGGCAGGGCAACTCAATGGCGAAATCAGCTCACCTGGTTCGGACGGCACCAAAAAATTTCGAGTAACCGAACGGAGAAGAGATAAGGGAATATAATAAAAGGGTCGCCTGTCTCTCCTCCTTTTATTCCAGGTTTTACCCCATCCATGGAGAAAAAGTCGGTGGGCGACGCCAGCTCGCGCAAGTCGACAGAGGTAGGACGACCTGGAAATTACGGAATACAGATAGGGTACATATTCTTGGACACTCCACTCACACCTTCCCGCCTTTGTTGACTTCTTCGTCACAACAGATACCGCACTCTTTCGATCCGTGTAGACGAAAAAGTCGCCGCCCATGAAAAGTCCAAGAAATCGGTAGACCCTGCAGATGCTATCGCTGCAATAGACGCCCACCTTATTCCGACGGACGAAGTCTATGTCCGCTACTCGTGCAGTCCCACCGTCGGTCTCGAGGCTGCCGCCGTCGAACGCAGACTCAAAGATGGAAAAAACGTCATCAGCCCTCCTCCGACCAAGTACTGGTTGAAGGCTCTTAACTACATATTTGGAGGCTTTAACTTTCTCATGTGGATTGCGTTCGTCGTCACAATCGTAGGTCTTCCCCTCATGCCCCCCCGCGCTTCCCGTCACCAATGAAAGACCCGTAGCTGTCATACAAGCCTCTGGGGAACCCCCCGTTGGCCTTCAACCTCGGTGTCGCCGTTCTCCTCGTGAGCCACCTCCATGGTCGCATCTTTTCGTTGTTCTCAGTATCATGTCCCTCGTAGATGCTCGTCATCACCGTCTCCGCTACTTTTTACGCTTTGGTAGATTGGAACGCAAACCGCATCATGAAGTCGATCAAGTCCCTCATTGCTCACGAGGCTGCAGTCATACGGGACGGCAATCAACAACTCATCCCCGCAAACGAGATTGTCGTCGGTGACATTGTCGTGCTCTCCACTGGTGATCGTGTCCCTTCCGATCTCAGAATCGTTCAAATGTCTTCTGATTTGCGCTTCGATCGCTCTCTTCTTACCGGAGAAAGGTTGGTTCATATGTTTCACCTATAGTTTCTCTATTACAGACAACTGATGCCGACTTCAGTGATATGGTTCCGGGATCCCTCGATGCTACCTCGGAAAACCCCCTTGAGACACGTAACTTGGCTCTCAACTCAACGTTCGTCACCCAAGGCAACTGCCTCGGTATAGCGTTCGCCACCGGTGATCGCACTGTCATGGGGCGTTTGGTCCGCATGTCTGGCGAGACAAAGTTCAAATTGACGACAATCCAGAAGGAAATTTGGTTCTTCACCAAAGTCATTTCTGCCGTCGCTCTGTCACTCTTCTGTTTTTCACTCCTGCTCTACGGTGTGTGGCTTCGTAAGGCTTATCCAGGATACGAGAACATCAGTACTGCCATTGTCAACTCGATTGGGTGTCTCACTGCGTTCGTCCCCCAGGTGAGTCTCTTTATCAGTAATATCATACCAAAACGCTTAGCCCCTCTTTCAGGGTCTCCCTGTCTGTGTCGCTCTCTCCCTGACTGTCATTGCCCGTCGCATGGCAGCGAGAAACGTCCTCGTCAAGAACTTGGCGACTATCGAGACACTCGGCTGTATTTCTGTTTTATGCTCTGACAAGACAGGTACTCTGACCGCTGGAAAGATGGCAAGTTGTATTAACGTCCGACACGATTACTATGCTAATTCTTCATGTAGGCCGTCACATCTATCGCGTTCCTCGATGCCTCGATGAGAGTTGATGAGGTTGAGGGGAAAGTGGCAGAAGCGTCTGATCCGAGGGCATATACTGCGCTGGATGCCTTACACAAGGTGACCCGACTCTGCAATGGGGCCAAGTTTGACGCTGCTACCGCCAACCGCCCAATTACGGAGCGTGTTGTCAAAGGAGATCCTACAGACACCGCTATCCTTCGCTTCTCCGAGGCATTGTCGGTCCCTAATCTCAACATCAATTCCTCCTCGCTTTTGAACAGCTCCAGACGCCTGTTTGAAATCCCGTTCAATTCCAAGAATAAATGGATGCTTTCGGTCTTCGAGGTTAACAACGTGGTCGATGGTAGTATTAGCGAGAAGCAGAGCGAAACATGGATGTACGCAAAGGGTGCACCCGACATCTTGTTCCGCTCTTGCAGCACGGTGATGAAGTTGGATGGCTCTATCGTGCCATTTGATGATTCGGCGCGAGAACAGCTTTCCGTCCTCCAGAGCGCGTGGTCGAGCGAGGGCCAACGTGTCCTTGCATTGTAAGTCCACCCTTTCGCGTGCTGGAATGTTCGCTCAAGAATAGCATAGGTGCCGCAAACCGCTTGAAGTCTTCAAGGGCGACTTGCCTCCCAGTGATTTGGAAACGGTCATGTATGGTGAATTGCAAGACCTCACTCTGGTCGGACTGGTCGGTATTCGTGATCCACCTCGGTCCGATGTTCCGGCTGCCATCGGTGTTATTCGGAGGGCCGGCGTCAGGGTATTTATGGTTACTGGTGATTTCAAACTGACCGCCGTGGCCATTGCTCGCCAAGTGGGTCCATTTGCATTGTCCCCCCATGTCTTTGTTGAGCTGACGTCGCCTAGGTCGGTATCGTGACGCAAGATCGCATTGAGACCATCGAGGACGCTCGTGCGGTCGAGTACCCAGAGAAGATTCATCCGTCATTGATCAAGCCCTCTGAGGATGATCCTGTCCGCTCCCTCGTCCTGACTGGCGAAGATGTTGCCACCCTTACCCCTTCGGATTGGGATGTGATCGTTGGATCATACACTGAAATTGTATTTGCTCGCACGACTCCTGACCAGAAGATGTCAATCGTGAGAAACATCAAGTCTCGTGGGGACAATACCGTCGCAGTTACGGGTGACGGTGTCAACGATGCGCCGGCCCTTAAAGCCTCTGACATCGGTGTCGCCATGGGAAGCGGAAGTGACGTTGCAAAGGAAGCTGGTAAGTCTCGGTGATTTGTCAGTTGTACTAACTCTAACGATACCGGTCAGCTGCACTCATCTTGCTCAACAATGATTTCGCATCCATTCCTGTCGCTATTGAGATGGGTCGTTTGGTATTCGACAACCTGAAGAAAGTGACGTTGTATTTGATGCCGGTAAGTCACTGTTGTAGCCCAGCTAGATATTTGACTTGACTATCCTCCAGGTCGGCTCATACACGGAATTCATGGCAGTGCTTTCAAATGTCTTGTTAGGAATGCAGATTCCCTTGAGTTCGTACCTGCAAGTCTGTTTCTCGATCACGAATGATGTCGTCATGTCCATCTGTTTGATGTACGAGAAACCTGAAGCTGACCTCATGGTACGAAAACCGAGGAATGCAAGGACGGACCGTCTCACAGACTGGCGACTGTTCGTGCAAATCTACCTGGTACGTCAGTTGCGCGCGCCATGTGAGCGTGGTCTAACTGCCAACTAGTTTACCGGGCTTATGGCTTGGCCCTGCTGTATGGCGATGTGGTTCGTGTACATGGATCAGAATGGTCTCGGTTTCTACGATGTCATCCTGACCTACAACGAATGGCAAGCTGGCTGGAAAGGCAAAACGGGTGACGAGCTCACGAACCTTGTGAACACTGGGCAGTGTATCTAGTAAGTGAGAGCTGTTTCTCCCCGGCCACACGACCGCTGACCAGCGTAGCTATGTGACCATGGTGTTTATACAATATGGCAACATTCTTGCTATTCGCAATAGGAGAGTCTCGCTCCTGCAATCAAATCCGCTCTGGGGACCCAGGCAGAACTTGATCGTACCCATTGGAATGGTTGGTACGGCTCTGATTGCTATCGTCAACCTGTATGGGCCGGGACTTCAGAAAGTCTTCTCCACCACGCCGATCCCGGCCATGTTTTGGGGCCCACCTTTTGGTTTTGCGCTTGCGGTCTTGATCATGGACGAACTCCGTAAGCTAATCGTCAGGACGTACCCCAAGGTAAGCCACCAGTCTGTGCGTAAAACGACGTCATCTCACCACGCCCTGACAGTCGATCATTGCCAAGATGGCATGGTAACACGGTCGGTATGGCATGTCGCCATCACCCCTGTCAGTCTGGATTCTGCTATATTTTTGAAGTCTGCAATCATGAGTAATTGTGCATATATCGTTTTGGAATAAACCGTACCTTTATATTCCCTGAATGTATCCCTGGAGATAGATAACAGTGTCGGAAGGCTCAAACATGCCGGGTGAATAATTCGGAGTTGGATTAGAAACACGATCAGAGATTGCTTTATTAAATGTCACCGAAGGCATTCCTTTGTCGAGTGAGCAAAAGCGAGGCACTGGTATACGAGGGAGGAGGGCAAGTTTGGGATGATGCCACGGATGGTTCCCGCCGTCGGTGTCTTTTATATGGCAGTACTACACATGACCTTGGACACGTTCGTGTCTACAGAAGGAGTCGAGAGATACGAGGTATTTTCGCGAATGGAATGACCGACTCCAATGATCCGTTCACACACCCACTGGACGGATCATGCTCGAATTGCCGAGTCCGGGAAGTTGCAAGTACTCTCTGACTGGAGTGGTGTCCAGAGTACCAGGTACGGTGGCTTGCCATCGCTTCGCAGCGAATACCACGCAAATTCAAAAAGGAGCCACTGGATGTAGAACAATGATATCGATACCTGATGATATTACGGGGTGGCTGGCATGTGAGAGAACAGTGCCACTCTTTACTCAAAATTACTGATTCATTACAGCGTGGACAAAAAATCTCGCCTTGTGGCAGTAGGCGCCCGAGAGGTTCACAAAGGTGTGAACTTGAATACCTCGGGCCGCGGTGGCGGTAGGTAACCAGTGCTCCAAGCGAACCTTGATGTCATAGCAAAAACTCACGATCCCTGGCATGACACCCATGACAAGACCCAAATAGCGAAAACCACGCAGCGCATGGCCACACTAACCGAGCAGATAAAGGAAACCGGGAAACTCGATACGGATGGAAGAAAACCACCTCTTGTGACCCAAACCCATGTCCGACTCGGACGTCCAAAGGACGAACTCGCGGGTCTCCAACAGGGAGAAGGTCCCTGGCTATGGGATTCAGATCGGGTGAGACATTTCCCTACGTTGTCCACTGGCCGCACCCCCTCAACGACGTCTTCCTAGGTATCGCACCCTCTCCGTTCGTGTAGATGAAAAGAAATTGCCTGCAAAGGACAAGGGTGGCGCGGATCCAGCTGATGCTATCGCGAGCATCGACGTCCACCTCATCTCCCAAGAAGAG
>JBBPJL010001204.1:0-10740 GCA_038088675.1 Xanthoconium separans
GGTCGTAGCCATCGTCCCTACCCCCATGGACCGTGCTTGGCGTCTCGCTGCCTGCCATCTCCCGTCGTTTACGGCGAATGAGGGCCAGTGCACGTTCACGCTCGGACGACTCCCGATTCAAGCGAGCAGTCGTCGGGTCTAACTGCTTTGGTGGAAGTGGAGGCGGATCTGAATGGCGGTGGTCTCGAAAACGTGCATTGGTGGATGAAGGTGATGGTCTCGAGGACGAGCGGGCGGCCAGTTGTTGCGTGATAGAAGTGAGCGGGTCGTTCATAGATTTAAACCGACTGTCCCGTTGTCTGTATACAGTCAGAAAGCGTTTTTCAGCGTCGAAAAACACATGCCGTCTCTTGTCTTGCTCGTCGTCTGCAAGCTGCCCGCGGTCCCTGGCCTTGTCTGAGTACCAGGGATTGAGGTCCTTGGCGCTTGGTGCAAGCGCGACACCCTTCTCGGCTTCCGATGTCGCCGTCTTCTTGGACGCACGTATGGTAGTCATCATTTCTTGCTGAAGTACGACGTACTCAGCCAGGAAACCGACGAGACACGCTGGCAATACTCACCTGCTCTACATCCTCGAAAAAGTTGATATGCTTCCCGGATCCAATCCCTGTAGTTTCGAGTACAGCGCTCTCCGAGCCCCCCTTTTGCTTTCCCTTGCCACCGATCCCCGCGCGTTCGCGTAACTGCGTTAATCGAGCCTCTGCATCTGCGAGTGCGATCCGGCCCTCTTGTTCTGCTTCCTTACGGGCTGCCTCTTCTTCATCTTTTCGGACACGCTCGATGTTGTCCCGTCGGTATGGATGGTATGACTTGTGGTGGGCGATGTTCAATTTACCCATGGCGTGCTGGAGCAAGTCGTGATGTGCTTAGTCAACGACTCAGCGCTACACCTTCTACTACCACTGCTGCTGCTACTTCAACCAGGTAGGTCGAAAACTCATGGACGAGGAAGAAGAATTCGTACGAAAAATATCTAATGTACATCCTGGATATGCGTCCTTCATCACGCATCTGACGACGCTGGCATCCACCTACTTGCCACCGTTCATGTATGTCACAGACGCGAGCAACCCGCGCATCACAGCCTCAGTCATTGATGCCATTTTTCACGACGTCTCCGCCATCCCGGGCGCGCCTCCGACGCTGTACGCGCATGTAAATGCAGTGGCATGTGTCACCCCGCGTGTATTCTACGACACCGTTCTCAACACGCTCGCGGGATGGACGCCCTCGTGGAAGAATGGATGTCAAGTCTGGCCCGGAGACAGTTCTCAGATATACAACGACAGCATAGACAGCTTTACACACGGGCTCAGGCGGCTTCATCTCGAACGTGCTCCTGATTTCTCCAAAGGCAAGGGCATGGCCAGGGCCGTCGCTTCTGAGAGCGAGCAAAGTAATTCCATCGTGATCCTTGTCGAGAGGGCCGAGAGGCTCTGCCAGAGTTTCCCAGAATTGATCGTCCCTCTGTCTCGCCTAGCTGAACTGGTCAGTAAATTCATCCCCTACATGTTGTCACCTGACTGACGTGCCATCACACAGTCGCGAACCAACGTTTCTGTCATCCTGTTGTCAGCTGCCAGTTGGGATGACATCCGGCCCGGCCTAGGTGCATCACCTGACCCATATTATGTTGACGTTGAGCCCCTGGCTAAACAAGGTAAATCTCTCATGACTATTCCAAGTCTCGCTTTCAGCGACTTTCTATCCCAGACATCCTTTCCAGGCTTGCGTCCGCATTCCGCCGTACATCACTATCTGATACCGTCCACGTGACCTACCACCCCGCTTTACAACCGTTGTATGAACAGTACGCGGAGACACTTTACAATGCCGTCTCAATATACACGAACGATCCCGTCGAGCTGCAGTACGTGGCTGCAGCTCGATGGCCGGGCTTCGTGAAGCCGGTTATCAGTCAGTACGAGGAATTAGCGCGCGAAGCCGAAGAAGAAGGATTGGATCCTCCTGAGCTGGAACCCCCGGCCACAGATGGCCGTTTGCGCCTGTTCAAATTTTTCTTGCCGACATTCACAGCAGCTTTAGATGCGCTTTACCCACGCCTCAGCAATGCCGCCGACTGGGCCGCAAACAACGACTATGATGCAGGTCAACGATCCGCCACCTCCAATGGCGATGGTCTCCCAAACCGAGTGAAACCGGCACCAGGCATCAAAGTGGACCATCTACCACGGATGTCCAAATTCATCTTGATCGCTGCGTTTGTGGCGTCGACAAATCCACCGAAAAGTGATGTCCGGATGTTCGGACGAGGACCGGAAGAACGGAAGAAGAGGCGGAGAAAAGCGGCATCTCCGAAGAAGAGCGGGGGAGCGCAAACGATCGTCAAGGTACGCACGAACCGCCGATTTTCGAACTGTATGTGACTGGATGTCTTTTTTTTCACAGGCTTCTCAACGGTTGCTTGGACCCGCCACGTTTCCGCTGGATAGACTGCTGGCAATCTTGGGTGCACTACTGGAGGAAAACGATTACGAGACGCGACCGCACGACCCTCGATTCGAGTTGCCAGGCGAATACACGGACATGGAAATCGGCCGGATTCACACTTATGCAGCTGTACGGCATGTCTTGTTTGTTGAGGATACGCCGACGACTCACTTGACGTTTGCAGATCACGGAGCTGACGTTGATGCGGGCATTGCACCGAACAGGCGCGGTGGACAAGCTGGATGGACCTCCGATTTTCAAATGCGGGATATCGCACGACGTTGCGCTGGCACTCGCACGGGATCTTGACGTGCCGCTGAATGACCTGCTGTGGGATCCAGCTTGAGACCAGTGTACGTGTCGCGGTTGAGCGATGGTTGGCCGGAGGAGGTCGAGTAGACACAAAGGATGGCCGCATGACCATGAATGGCATTGACCACGCGATACTACTCAGCTGACTAGCGCGCCGTCAAGGGGTCTGACGGGCGTTGATATGCTCGCCGTCCGCAGCGGAGGCGGGATTCACCTCACTCGCCTGCCAAGGTGTTTGAGAGTAGTCACTAAAAGCTTATCTCGAGCTTAGTTTTCGTTACCCTGATTTGAAGGCTCAGTTACACCCATTATGTAATCCAATATCGAGTATCAGATTGTGGCAGTTTCCCTCGGTCACTGCATTCGTGATGGGCCACTGCAGTGTCCCCGCCGGGCGGCGTGTTGGCCCACACATTGGAGCGTGCTTGAATGGTCTTTTGCACAGATAAATCACCGGTGAGAATAGTTTTCTTGATCTCGAAGTCCATGGGACGACCAAGCGGAGCAACAGCTCTACCGGCGGATCGGTCGGTCGCTATCATTTGCAGTTTCCATAATTACGCGGTCAGGAACACGTTTGGGGGGCTGAGCCAAAACTCTCACTCTCACTTGGTCTTCAAGCTGGCGTCTGACAGTCTCACACTGCCCGTCTTTCCCTTGATTCCTTGATGCCCATCGAGCATACCTCCTTGTCGCAAGACTATCCATTGCGACGGTTGCACACACCTTCGCGCGAATTCTTCGATGACGCTCAAACCATAGGCAGTCAAGACAAGGACTCGGAGGTAGACGAACATGTACACACCCTCACCTCAGGTAAGCCTTTCGATACCAACATGTCCCAGTTCTGGCTGTTCAACGCCACACCCAGCCTCTTCGATATCTGTGCGTACAATGCGTCGGGCTGCCCCGTCCCGTTGTTCGCGACCCTGACCCTTATCGCTAGGAATACTCCTCCATTTTCGACGATCCGAACCTCGACCCGAACCGAACAGTCGAGTTTGACGACGATTCACCATACCCCGAGGTGCGCTCTGCGGTCGCCAACACCGATGATCCCTCGATACCTGTCATGACGCTACGAAGTTGGGTGCTCGGCCTCACGTGGTCCGTGATCATCTCTGGCGTCAACCAATTTCTCTTCTTTCGCTATCCCTCCGTGCCCATCGTCAACATCGTCGCACAACTCGTCTCATACCCACTCGGGATGCTCTGGGCGTCGTACATGCCTCGAAAACGCATATTCGGTATCTCGTTGAATCCAGGTCCGTTCTCGATCAAGGAACATGTGTTGATAACGGTAAGTTTGGTCTACCCCTTTTTTTCTGCTTTTCGTTATTCACTGCCTGTAGATCATGGCAACCGTTGGATCGCAGTCGGCTTATGCAGTGAGTCCATGCATGTGGGCGAACCGACCTTGCACTGTCGACTCATCCGATTCTAGACGGACATCATCGCTGTGCAGCGGGTGTATTACAATCAACGCTATGGTTTCACTTGTCTGCATCGCCCCCATTTTCTGGAAAGTGTCGCTTGACTGACGCGCGGCGTTGGTCGCCTCTTGATTCTAGATCAATGGTTTCTCGTCGTTTCCACACAGTTGATCGGCTTTTCTGCTGGTGGGATCGCGCGTCGATTTCTTGTCGTACCTGCAAGCATGATATGGCCGACCACGCTCGTAGAGTGTGCATTGTTCAATACCCTGCATTCGCAACGGTACGCGGGGTTTGGACAACTAGGCGGCATGACCAGAGAGAGATTCTTTCTGTATGCCTTCACGGCATCGTATCTATGGTGTAAGTCGACTGCTCTTCCATTCTGCCGGTCGTCGATGGCACTAAATCGGCGTTAACATACAGATTTCTTCCCCGGGTATCTTTGTACGTTCGTCGGCTTGGAGAAGGTTGCCTACCCGACGGTGGACTGACCGTTTTTGATTTAGTCCAGGCGCTCTCGTATTTCTCATGGGTGACTTGGATATGGCCTGAAAATGCGGGTGAGCACAGCAACCTTTTTTTTTTGCCCTTGATCGATCGTGTGGCTTATATATCCATTTGGAAGTCGTTGCACAGCTATTTGGGTATGTCGCCTTTTTTGGTCTTTTCTCGGTGTTGTCGTTGACTGGACGAGTTATATTCATGGCATGGTACGTGTGATTACGAACGGAGTTGCTGTTGATATATACTCAAAGTCATGGCGCAGGGCATGTCTATCCTGACGTTCGATTGGAGCCAAATCGCGTGCGTGTTCCTCGGTGGGGCTTTGGTCTCTGTGACAGCGATTGATGTTATTCGATCTGTAGATACATTGGTTCACCGCTCGCCACACCGTGTGCGACTTGTTGCATCTTTTCTGGGCCTTGTCATGATGCTGACGTTCGTGGTCAGGGTGGGCTGCGGCCAATATTCTGTTTGGGTTTGTGGTGTTCTACTGTGAGTAGCGACATGTTGTGATGTTGCTGTTGGTGACACATGATATTTGCTCAGGGATCTTAACGCCTATACTCTACGTGAGTGATGCTCTCTAGACCTCGGGAACACGGCTCACTCGCAACCATGACGTGCTCAGTTCACCAACACCTGGTATTCGTTGTACATGCCGTGAGCGTTGGTCACCAGGTTATTCTGCCGACGTGCTGACAGCCGAGGTAGCATTCAATCGCGACAGGTCTTTGATAACATGAAAGAAATTTACAATGTCACCCGCATTCTAACGCCGAGCGTCACGCTCGATATGGAGGCGTACCGATCGTATAGTCCGTTGTACATGTCGTACGTGGGCTTCTTTTTTTTCCTGAAAAAATCGGAATTCTTTATTTGATGCCATCTAGGACGTCTTTTGCCGTGTCGTATGGGTACGTCTGTCCCGAGACTGCTTGATGTCACTTGGTTGAGCTTGGTCGTCCCCAGGTTGTCGTTTGCTACGATTACAGGTCAATTTGTTTTTCATTTCCTTGGAAGCGAACTCGTTATGAACTGTTGCCATAGCCACCCTCGTCCATACCTTTCTTCACTTCCGGAAGCAGATCATTCAGCAAAGTCGACGATCGCTTAGAGAAGCACCTGACGTGCATGCACGCCTCATGAGTTTATATCCAGAAGGTACATGTCACACGTCTCGAGGTTCCAATCACGCCGCACCACTCATCGCGCACGACACTGTCGACAGTTCCGGATTGGTGGTATTTCATACTGTTTGTCGTCATGTTCGTGCTGGGCGTTATCAGCATCGAACTATGGCATACACAAATGCCGATATGGGCCTTCTTGATCGCTTTGCTCATAGGTAGGTAAATCCCCCGCAATCTCCCGCGAGCGCGCGTGAGCTAAACGGGGAGGGGCTTCGCGAAGCGTTCACCTATGTCATTCCGTGTGGTATGATTCAGGCGATCACGAATCAGCAAGTCGGGCTAAAGTAAGTGGCCGTGGGTGGTTTTATTTTTTGATGCGTTCTCATGTGTATCGTGTAAGCGTCATCACGGAACTCATCATCGGGTATATGCTGCCCGGTCGACCTGTCGCCACGATGTTGTTCAAGACATATGGCTATATTGTAAGTGGACAGTACTGTTCGTGCGATGCCGTGCTGAACGAGGTTTGCTAGACGATGACGCAAGCGCTGACCTTTACAGCAGACTTTAAGCTCGGACATTACATGAAGATACCTCCGCGAACCATGTTTTGGTGTCAGGTTGGTACCATCGTGCGACGTGGGTCGGTTTTGTCTCCGTGCTCAACCGGACCTGTGCAGATTGTCTGTACTGTGATTGCTGGGACGACTCAGCTTCTCGTACAATCGTGGATGTTTGATAATATCCCGTGGGTTTGACGCCTTGTTCTCTCGGGAAACTTGGACTCACGTAACTTATCGTGGAAAGGGACATTTGTTCCAATACGCAGAAAAATGGGTGAGATGAGGTCTCGTGTTCGTGCTTGACTGTCGGGCTGAGTTTGTGTAGGTTCGTTTGCCCGAATACCCAGGTGTTTGCGACGGCGTCGCTCATATGGGGTGCGTGTCACGTGATCGATGGCGGGACGCGTCTGACAGGAGGATGGCATTAGGCGTCGTTGGGCCGCGGCACCTGTTTTCCTCTGGCCGACTGTACAAGTATGTGCTTCTTTTGCCTTGTGATTGGCGTATCGCTCATCATTGGCGCTAGCTGTAAACCATATTCTCGCACGCGCTGAACAGCCACTGACCAGTCCTTAGCGCTGCTATATTTCTTTGTTGTTGGGGCCGTTGCACCATGTATTCCTTACTTGTTGATGAAGAAGTGGCCGAACAGTTTTTTGCGCTATATCAAGTAGGTGGTTGTCTGCTCGTTGCGATGCTCGACGCTAACGTAACTGGTAGTTTGTGAGATCGTTTTTTGTCATCACCATCGAGTGGCTCACGTGCCTCTTAGCCCTGTCATATTTAATGGAACGTATCTTATTCCCCCAGCGACAGCACTCAATTTTATTCCCTGGGCGTACGTTCTTTTTTTCCGATGCTGGATGCAGACATCTGACATCCTCCAAACCAGGCTCGTTGGCTTCACTTTTCAATTCTTTATTCGAAGGTTTGCAGCGCGGTGACATTCTGTTTACTTGTTTTGCCTGACGGGTGTGTCACATCATAGACGGTACTTTGCGTGGTGGGCAAAATACAATTGTAAGCGATCCGTTCCCGTCCTGTGTCTTTCGTTGAGTTTTGCTGAAGCGCTTGCCGTTAGATGTCCTCTCGGCCGCGCTAGATGCTGGTCTGGCGTTATCTGTGATAACGATCTTTTTTACGTACGTTTTTTTGTGTGGTGCTACTCGAATCGAATCGACAAGGACTGACTGGGCTTGGATATATAGTCTCCAATACCCACGAGGTGGTAGGGTGAGCAAATGCAGCACGTTATGCGTCCGAGAGTTGTCTAACTGATCGATGGGCGTAGATCGGGATTAATACGATACAGAGCTGGTGGGGTAATCAGGTGAGTGTGCTGCCTCCCCCCAAGAAAAGGGCAACGGTGTCTGACGGGGCTCGTGTGTAGGTGTTTCAGACGAATTATGATGGGCGGGGGATACCCGTACGTCAGCTGGCGCCTGGCGAGACATTTGGGTGAGCATTTTCTCGTCGGGAGAGAGAGAACAAAAAAGGAGGGTGTAGGATAATTGGGTTGGGCAGTGTTGGATCTAGATGGGATTCTTTCTTTCTTTTTTTTTTTTTTCTCTCTGCGCGTCACTGTGTTTTCTACACAAAAAAAAGGGACTCTTTTCGAGTGTTGTATTTGGTTTGTAATCCATTAGTGTGCGTGTATTAAATAATGATCATGTGGTATTGCTGGGACTTCTGGAGAGTCATCGAAGGGGGAGTCGCGGAGGTCTATTAGCTAGAGGAAGTCCCAGTTTGTCGAGTTGTAGATTTTGCTCTCGGCGACTCGGCTCCGGTTCCGACTCGAACTTTGTAACTTATGACACCACCATGACTGCTTGTGGGAAACCACGGCGTAGGTATCCCCATTGCGGGGAGCCTTTCAATTAGTTAGTAAAGCCATCCAGGGGTTGCCAGGGGTTCTGGTCTTACTGATGGGCTTATGTAGCGGGGCGACTGGAATCAGTCTAACTGCGAACAGCGTCAACTTTGTCCCACCGACCAACGCACACTACGCCACTTTACAGCATTATGAATGCCACGCGTGGGACTGAATTGGTGGTATGTATGGTCTACTTGTCCCTGCTCAGTGTTTTATGTGTCTGATCTACAACCGAAAACAGCGTCTGGACGGCACCCAACGTATCATGGACTGTCATTACATCTGGGGTCGTCATTGCCCTGGTAAAATACACATTGTTCACCCACAATTCTTGAGTCAGGCACGACCAGCCGTCTCAAAAATTACGCAATGCGATCAGGATCGCGTTCGAGGATGACCAGCAACTTGGCCTCCCTGAGTGCCGACATTCTCGCCCGCCGCTGGCACCTGCTTTGATTCTCCTTCTGTTGCCTTCTCTTTGCCATTTTTTTTTCTTTTCTTTTCGCATTTTGTTTTCTCTTGCTCTCGCTCGCACTCGCACCTTTGATGGCTTCTTTCGAGCGTTCGGGGTTCTCTGAATCGCAAGATCATCCGTTGCAGTCGTTGGATGCACCTTTCGCTGATGGAGGTTTTGCTGAAGCGCAGACGATGGCTAGCCAGGATAAGGACTCGCGGTACCATGTCCCTAGTAGCCTCCATTCAGGTGGGTTGTGCGAGCGCGCTCTCAGGCTCGCACCAGGTGTTACTAACACGATGTGGTCGGACGTTAGGCTCCTCTGATGTCTTCGTGTGTACCCCACGTACATCTATTTTCGATAATGAACCTCGACATGTCTGTCATCCACAGTCACCTTTCCCCGATTTCGACGATCCCAACCTCGACGTGGACCAGTCTGTCACGTTCGACGACGACTCGCCCTATCCCGAAGTCCGCTGTGCGGTCGCCAACACGGACGATCCGTCGATACCCGCCATGACGCTGCGCACGTGGGCGATTGGTTTGCCGCTCGCGGTCATTTTGGCTGGCGTCAACCAGTTTCTCTTGTTTCGGTATCCCAACGTGCCCATCGGGGCTATGACGGCGCAGTTGATATCGTTTCCGCTGGGGAGATTATGGGCGTTGTATGTACCTCGGAGACGGCTATTCGGGGTGTCGTTGAATCCGGGGCCGTTCTCGATCAAAGAACATGTGTTGATCACGGTCGGTGTCGTATGATGGATCGCATTTTCTCAAGCTGTTATTCACGCGCTGGCTGGTGTTTTGTTGGGCAGATCATGGCTACCGTCGGTGCATTTCCGGCTTATGCGGCAAGTATCATCCATTTTCTTAAAAAATCACCTGCATGAATTGATCGACGTTCAGACCGAAATTGTCGCCGTACAGAGGGTATATTACAATCAACATCACAGTTTCAGCTGTCCGCATACTTCTTTTTCTCCAGAAAGGTCCTTGACTGACCTGATCTCTTTCTGTCATCAGATCAATGGTTTCTGGTCATGTCTGCACAGCTGATCGGCCTGTCGGCGGGTGGGATCGCACGTCGGTTCCTCGTATCCCCGTCGAACATGATTTGGCCGACCACGCTCGTGTCGTGTGCGTTGTTTAACACTCTTCATTCACAGCAATACGCGGGAAGTGGTCTGTTGAGTGGTATGAGTCGAGAACGGTTCTTTCTGTATGCTGCTACTGCTTCCTTCTTTTGGTGTAAGGCTGTCGTCCTACTGTTGGCTTGGAGATGGTACTCATTGGTTGATACGCAGATTTCGTCCCTGGGTATTTGTGTACGTCCGGTCTCCTTGGAGATCGAGTTCAGCACTGATAACTCCATTGAGATAGTCCAGGGACTATCGTATTTCTCGTGGGTGACTTGGATATGGCCTGAAAATGCAGGTAAGTTTGTCGACTTGGTGGTCGATGATGCGCGCGCTCAAGTTGCCCGCCCCGCAAGTGATTGCACAATTATTTGGGTACGAGGTTTTGGACCTGCTTTCCTTCTTCGGGTGTATTGATCGTTTACTGGCGCCAAGTTACAAACATGGGGTGGTGAGTGTGATGACAGACGAGACTTGGTTGAGCGATATGAATGGGTGTCACAGGGCATGTCGTTTATCACGTTTGACTGGGGTCAAATCGCGTGCGTCTTTTGATCGAGTGTCCTAATCTCTGAGGGATGATTGATACTGTCGATAGATTCACTGGATCACCCCTCGCCACACCATGTAGGTTTCCGTTGGTTCTTGATTCGATTCCCATACTGACGTTCGTGTCAAGGGTGGGCGGCGGTGAACATCCTCATTGGATTTGTAATATTTTTCTGTGAGTCGACAGTCGCACATCACGCTGTTTCTCCATGCCGACTGGTGGTGCAGGGATCTTAACACCCATACTCTACGTCCGTGAAATTCTCAAGGTCTTGGCGAAACTCGCTCATAGTCTTTCCAGTTTACAAATACCTGGAATTCGTTGTACA
>JBBPJL010001205.1:0-10735 GCA_038088675.1 Xanthoconium separans
CCGATATGACCGGAGCGAACAGATGAGTATAAATATAGTAAGCTATGCAGCGGCTGGATCAGGGATGCATTGACGATCACTGGTGTACCTGAAATTGGGCCTGAACCCCAAGGGGATGGGTGAGCAAAGTAGAAGATTGACAGAAGAACAGAATGGCCGTACGGAACAAGAACCGATCAAGAAGAGAAGCTCTTGCAAGGGCGGAAGAAGCAAAACATCGGACTTCCAAACAGTGCGCGAGCAGTGCACATGTAATGCAGAAGTGATGCACGAGTGGTGCACAATACTTGTAACAATCCATGCTGCACAACAGTACATCTTGTTGTTGCAATTAAATCACTGCATTAGAACTACAGGGTGGCCTCTATATAACCTGATATGCTACATGTTACACGCAACTATTACAAACCCGCAACCACCACACCGCACATACATCCACGCCCTAGGGCCCCAACTCACACACGATATGTACAGAGCACTACCCCTCCCCGGCCACCCGTACCATAATCTAAACACAATGTAAAATGTCCACCAAAGGGCGTAACGCCCTAAGGACAATAAACAAGGATAAAAAAAAAAAAAAAACGCACGAAGACTCCGACAGTACACATGTGAGAGCAGTCCACTCTCGGTCCAGTACACTCGATCGCGATCGCGCAGTTCTTGTTATCGCCAATGAATTGTGTCTTGAATAGGGTTAACTCTGTGATGTATGATGATTGGCTTTTGGTCATGGTTCGCGGGAAGGGGGTTAACATACGTGACGTGGGAAAGATGGGGAAGAAGAGTTCGCTTCTTGTGTCCACGTCTTCTTGATTTCGTCGCTTCCAGGAGACCTTGTGTCCAAGTAGATTCGGATGTGCGGGTTCTGGGGTTCGGTCGGCGCATAGAGGGCGTTGAGCGAAACACCGTGTTGGTCGCACGAGGAGAAAGGCAGGAGTTTGAGCAGCGGTCATAGGTGCAGTCGAATCTGCAATCTTGTGCCGTTGGTTTCGTTAGCCCACTTAGTTTTCCACGTCACGCCACGACGAGATACGCACGAAATCATTCATGGCCTTGGTCAACACGCACAATGTACGCTTGCGTCGCCCGACGAGTGACACCATTCTCGTCCTTGTCCTTGTCTTGAGCGTGCGCGTGTTTTGCGTGATGTGGGTGCACAGAGGCGCCCAGACGGACCAGATCGATTAGCCTTTGTGGTCGTGCAAGAAGGCCCCGGTGGCCTGTAGGTGTATGTATGTATGGCGTCGAGGCGAACGGGAAGCCGTGTGTCAGTGTGTGTGTACATGGTGGTAAGGTGGTGGTGGTGTAATGGGTGAGCGTACTAGGCGTCGGACGAGGGTATGTATCAGGCAGCGCGCAGCGATGACTCGAAGAGAATCACAAAACCGTGGAACGAATGACTATTCCGAAATTGGGGGATACATGAGTTAGGACCAGATCTTTATATACTCGAGAGATAGAGATAACGTGACTCAAAAGGAATGTAAAGAGTGTACGGGCGAGCCAATAGAACGAAGGGATCTGAGAAGGGAAAGTGGAGCTGATCGAACGGAATCGGAAAGATACGGAAGGGAGATGGAAAGAAGAATTCCTGACAGTATGGTTCAGTTGAAGGGTGGCATTGCTAGGTGTGGGTCGATGTGCGTGAACCCGTCGGCGGCAGCGGCGCTGAAGGTGCGTCGGTGAGCACGGGCGTTGCGGGCGAAAAGACCGTCGCAAAATTGTCCAAGTCGGATTCGTCGAGCAATGTCAAAGTCACAGGGAGCACGTTTTATCAGGCACAGCCACTGCATATCAGCCTTTTTTCTAATATTATTCACGGGTGGATGAAGAAAGGGTATGTCACTACTAGTCCTTGATCATGTCGAGACGGGATGTGTCTACTAGGCAAATCCTCGCTCCAGATGCAACCCGGGCACCGAGACAGTGTCACTTGGTTCTTGCCACGTCAGCAGAGTCTCGCCACGTCTCCCTCATCATACTTCTCGGTGGTTGAGAATCTTGGTTGCTCCACTGCTTGGAAATCGGGTGAGTTCTGCAGGGATGTGCGCCACTGATACATCAGGGCGTGCCAGGCACTGTCAGCCCGTTCTATTGTTCTTCTGCCGAGCTGACGGCACGAAGACGGGCATGGAACTCCCACTCCAATTGCGATACGTGGCCCTGTCAACCTTGTGTCGACTTGCTGCCATCACGGAGACAATTAAGTCCCAAGGTACGCCAAGCCTCTTACATGTATTGGTTTGAGGGTAATTGACTCGCAGGGACCACCAACTGCCCATACGGCTTGACGGTCTCCCGCGAAATCGTGCCAAATGGAACATTTACCAATGAAAAGTATCACCCTCTTTTCACTTCCTCATTCATGAAGATCCTTCCACATCTCGATCATTGCCCTGTGCCGCAGGGCAAGGGTATGGATGAACTGTCAAAGGCAATCGGGCCCAGGGGAACCTATGGCCCCCCCAAAAGCGAGGCTAGATAAGGCTGCTGCTGTCGATGCCGCGGTACGATATAAAGCGTGGACGCCGTCTCTGCAAGATCCAGCGACCTCGTCACCGGCGCAGTTTCGCCCCCACTCTTGGCGCCCTCGCATACTCCAAACTGTACAGTCCCTCGTTTATGTTGTCGTGTGCATCTTATGACATATAGCGCAGGTATTTGTCTCTGACTATTCCCCCGATGGCGGCCAACGCTGACAAGGTGAGCAACGTCACCGTTTCCCTCGTTTATGCTAACAACGAACTACGTTTCGACTGGTGTCGTCACAGTTCGAATCCGGCAAAGTAGAACAGATCCATCTCACAGTCGTCTCATATGATCAAAGCAAGAAACCGCCGCTCAAGGTCAAGGGTCGCATATACAAGAGGGGTTCCTTGAACAATGTCGTCTTCATTCCGCGCCAGTACTATCTCACTCTTGATGTATTGCGGTCGCGACTCGAATATCCGCACCTTCGCAAAAGCGATTATGAAGCGCTGCAGGAGAACAAGTACGCAAAGCCCTTTGAACTATGGGATACACTCGGATTCCCGGTGGACACTCTGGCTACTTTGATCGTTTACCATGCGAGGAAGAGCAACTCGTATAACAAGGTTCTCGACGAGAAACAGCTGAAGGTTTGGGAGGACATGGCGAGTGGCCTTGGTGGGAAGTCTGGAGATCATGGCAACCCGATGTATGGCCGCTTCTCACTGAGACCCTCTGACGAGCTCAAGGCCAAGGTCGAGAAAAATGGAGATGTTTTAGTGTACTGCTCGCCTGCCGAAACACCCGCTTATGGCGTTGACAAGACCAAACTCGAGGCCGTTATCCAAGCCAAGACGGGCGAGTTTGATGGTTGGCCTAACCCGGTCGTCGTCGATTTCAAGACTGCACGGGATACTCCGGGCTTGAAGTGCGTCGGGCAAAATTTCTTGCAGTTCTACTTCACGTGGATGAAGGCTGAAGACTATGAGGAGCTTTGGAGCTCGAAGCCATACAAGGTGACCGAGCTGTTGCACGCGCTCCCTGGGGAGCTCGACGAAGCGCCCTATATAGACGTTGATACAAAGATGTTGAAGCAGAAAAGGGCAGGACCGTCGGTCGACGGAGTGTCAATACCTATTGTCTTCCACAATTCTCCCGGGCGGAAGGAGCCCAAAGGGGCCATTAACTCTGACAAGAGCATCGGGACGATCATGGGCAAAAGTGCCTCAGACGTGAGTCAGCCGTCAGTTGTCGATGCACTGTCCACTAATCATTATCAGGTTGCTGACAAACTTTGGAAAAAGGGATACATCACGTCTGGAATGGGACGAACGGACAAATGTCCGGGGAAAGTGGAGGTACGTAAGGCCTGTTGTTTGCGCGAGAAATCGTGGCTGATGCAAGTGTCGGTAGTGGTTGCATAGGGTGGCTCGCTCCCTTGGTGGCAAGGATGTCTTCCCGAACCTCGTTTTCGGAACTTGGGAATGCAACGCCGACATGTATCGCGCAGAGAGCTTTGTCAAAAACCTGGCCGATAAGCGGAAAAACAAGGGACAGCTGACGACCACAAATAAAACTCCTGGCGCACTCTCCCGCCGTAATCCACTACAGGGCACAAACACGGACGCGACTATCCCGACGTGGGCAGAGAAGTATAGTGAGTTCCGCAAAATTTCTTGGGTGACAATAACTGACGTGAACCATAGGTTGGCTCTGTTTCTCCCTCAAGTATCAGTACGTGATGTACCCACCCCTGTGCTTTATGGTTGGTGGATTTAGTTGTTCATTCGACGATAGTTGAGAACCGTTGACAGGACGAAGCTGTCGCGCACGAAATCGACTTTGATCCATGGTCCATCTATACCCCTCTTAGCATGGAACCTCGACTTGACACGTATATCCTTGATGATCTAATGTCCAGGGGGAGTCCGTAGAAAGGAGATGTTGCGTTATATAGAAACCACTTACATATTGAGGACCTAGGGTCCTTGATGCCAACAAATTGCCTCTGAAATCACCACCCTCGCCTTTCGGCTGTCCGACATTCATTGTAATCGATGAATAAAGGGATGCAATGTCCCATCTTCTGAGAAGGGTAAATGCTGTCTCTGTCCGAGTTGCAAGGCCACTGTTTAAAGCTCTATCTCACTCACGAATGTCTTTCACACTGATCCAATAGTTGTCCAACAGTGACCGTTAGTTTTCGCAACTGTTTCCCGGCAGATCGGACGGTCTTCGTGCTCCGTCAGGAATTAGCTCGATGAGAAATGGGGAAACTTACATAGGGATTGGCACACTCCATTCGATGACATCGTCATGTATGGACGAACACCTGTTTTCGGTTCTCCATTCAAAGCCACCGTGACGCACGATGGCGAAGGAACCAGCGGTAACTCGCCTTAGGGCGATATTACTTGCTCGGATCCCTATCCATTCGTGAACTACTATCTTGGTGGACAATGTAGGGCACCCGAGCCTCACCGGTAATGACGGTTGTATCATTCTTGTCCCCGTGTATCGTAGAGCTCGAGGAAGGTTGTAAATACCATGGTGCGTCCCCGAGTGCGAGTGGTTTGAGTCCTTCAGTTAGTCCTGCCTCGCACACTCGGGCCGGGAAACGCCAGGTGCTTGTATGCTGCCCTGTTGGTTAGCTCAGTCAGCAAAACAGTAGCTAGGTTGATGGCGAACCCTCAGGTCTGATCCCGGCTTTGTCCATCATGGAAAGTCTGTTTGGGACGGCCGTGGTTGGTAATCTGGAGAAATGGTTCAATCCTCCGCCAGACCAAGTCGTTGTCGGAATTGCAATATTGATATTGATCCCCGGACCCCCATGCATCGAGCGAGTGGTCATGCATCATGTCTATGCTCATTCCGCTCCTTCTTGGCACACCATTCAACGATATCATCTTCCGCAATATCGCTATCGCCCATCAAAACTACGCCTTTGACAATACCAAGTCCGTTGGATGGCATTTCAACGCCGACTGGGTCATCGATTCCTCTTGCAGTTTGCTCTACGACATTCTCAGGACAGTGCTTCAAATCGATTAGCCAACAGCTGCGTTCGGGAAATCGTTGCAATGGACCGTTCCACTCAATTTGCAGAGCTTCATCCCCGAAAGCGTTTTCCCCAACCTGACGCTTTCTCTCGTCTCGGGATTGACATTGACATTGATCGGTGTTCGACTGCTGGGAATTCATGGATTCTCGCTCGCTCCATCTACGCTCTCCTTCAGCTTCGGTCTATTCGGCACGATGAAGTCGACCGTTCCGGGATCTGTCGTGCCATTGAATCTAGACTACGAGTCTTGTTGGAAACACGGTCACTCTTTACGCAGAAATATCGGGTTCAATATGGGAGGATGCGCTGGTAGTAGAGGGGTTACTGGTAAGCATCGTCCACGAGCGTTCACTGTGCTTGATCTTGATGGGGCGAAAAATAGCTCAAGGACATGGTGTTTGGGACATCCTTTTTCGTGGCTTCTCCCTTCAAAACATTTTCATTCGACGCCATGTTCTCGTATCTGGGTTCGGTGGTATCCCCTCCAAGGCTCTTACGCTGCCGGCGGTCACTTTTCCCTCACGGGAGCGAACTCAACAACTTCTTCACATTATTCGGCAACTTCCTGACACTCCCGGGCTATCGGCCGTGGCTGCGAGCAGCAGCTTCCGCCAACAGCGACCCCACATTCTCAAGACGCTCACAAATTAATCTGAATCGGTTCCCACTGACATACCGCGTGGGCCGTTCAGCGGCAGACCGATTGTGCCCTCTGCGGTGGTGGCTAGACACGTTGATTTTGATGCAGGAGGCGAGAGGGATTTCGGTCTTCGAGGATTGCAAGGGTGAATTGTGTCCTTACGTTCATTGGAGGAATTTGGGGCGGGGGAGATGTGAGTAAGTAGAGTTTGTAGGTAAGAGCCATTCTATAAGATATCATGCCTCACCCCCGCGTTCCTCAATTCCCTCGTGCACAGTTCAGATCTCGATCTCGGATGGATCGTGGACGACGTCATAGGCTCTTCGTCCTCGAGGACCGGACCAGTCTCATCGGTCTACTGTTGAGTCAAAGGGTAGGACGGTCTCGAACTTGAATGCGGCGTTGTTGGAGGCGGCTCGGTTGAGTACTAGGACGGTATCTGTGAGTTCGAGTCCGTTACAGTAAGTCGGGGACCAAACCTCAGTCAAGTTCAGTCGGGTAAGAGGCTCAGTGAAACGAGCACCGTGCAGTACGCGTGCTCTTTGCGCGACTGCGATCGACTGACCGTCCACACGTGTATGTGCTTCATGTATTGCTTTGGATTCATGGGCCATCGAAAAAGTTTGAGGAGTGGTAGGTGGGCTCCGATCGTGCGCTGGTCAAGTGAAATCAGTCCTCGACATGCGACACCGCGCGACGACAGGACACGCACCTCGGAGACTAGCCATGTCCTCGGTCAGCACGCCCCATCGTAACCCTTGGGTCGCCTTGCCTTGGCCATGTCTTGAGCGTGTGCTGCCGAGACCGACAGGACTGACTGGCACCAGTTTTTCGTCGGCGCGGTCGCCTGCAAAACTGGGGGTGTCTGTAGGGGGTACGTAGGACGTCAGGGAGCTGTAGATTTATGTGTGCGTCAACGTGTCTGCATGTGGCTCCGTTTGTGGTTAGAGCGGGATACGGACACGAATGCGTCAAAGTCGGTCGATGTGCTGAACGCATTCCGCGCTGGCAACGTCGGTCCGAGTCGGACATCAGGCACAGCCACATTTCAACTCGTTCCTGTACTCATCACAGCGTGACAAAATGACCCCGTCGACCAGCAAATCATTCCCTGGCCATCGTGTGCGGAAAGGTGCGCTAGCATTCCTGTTGCAGTCGATGTTCCACTGGCGACAATGTTCTATCAGGCGTTCAGGCGTTCGGAATTATCGATCATTTTGAAGCCCCCCTCAAACACCTGCTTACGCGGAGAAGTAAAGGGTAGGCTAGTGTTCAACGCCGGCTGGCCGAATGCCAAGTTCAACCTGATGATATCTTCATCAGCCAAGTCTTCCATAAATTTCGGCAAGATGCTCACAGATGAATCTGCATCAATTCTCGCTCACATATCGCGTGGGCCGTTTGGCGGCAGACCCATCGTGCCGTCCGTAGTGGTGGCGAGAGCGTTGATTTTGATGCAGGAAGAGAGAGGGATGTCGGTCTTCGAGGATCTCGATGGAATGGATGGATGAATGGTGTTCTTTGACTTGTTTCATTTGCACAAATACAGTTTGTAGGTACAGGCGACTCTGTAAGATCTAGTACTGGTCGCTACGTGGATGCTTGTGAAGTCGGTCGGAATGCCTCCACTCCATCCCCGTAAGACAAAGATACAACTCACCCGCTTGACTGATGTCACGTACGTATTCAGTCGTCCACTTGAATACTACCTCACCCGCCATATGACACCGCCACAATTGACACCCAAAACCACGGTGGCGATTGAAGGATTGGTGGAGGTACTCGAGGCTGCAAAGTGGCCCCGAGTCTGGCGGAGAAGCTGTCACAACCTGCGGTGTCGGCTCTCAAGACAAACCGTCAAGTTTAGGAAAGTCGTGAACAACCTATCCTTCGGGTCCCCTCCGTGGAATGCTCGGAATGGATGGTGACGATGCTCAACGTCTCTCGACTGTCGTCCGGGGATATATCATTGACTAGTCCCAGTCAAGCTTGATCCCACGAGCGCCCGGGCATTCATTCATCACCGTGATCTTAGAACAGTAAGCCGATGATCGACATGGTTCCCTGGCAAATCACGTACCTGACAACCTTTTTTGCGAGGCTTTGGGAATCGATCACCATCGATGACGTGATTCAGTAAGGACTGTTCCTGGCTGTGAGAAGCAGGTTCCTCCAACAGCGACCGCTTGCAGATAAATATGGGTCGACGTAGAGCGTAGGCCGTCTAGCGGCGGACGTCGCTCGAATTGTAAGGATGAAAACCTGGTTTCATTCCTAGGAAACACAGCGATAGGTCTTTGTACCCGCCATTCTCAACATCCTATATGGGTCACTCTTGATTAGTATTTGGACAGTGAGCACTTTCGAAGTCCAACCATGCTTTATACTCATCAGACAATCACTGGGAGAAACAATCACGCGACTTATCTGCGTGAAAACGAGATAGAATCAGGCTCGCACATCGCCCCCGTCCACTTGAACGCCTTGATCCGACCCTCCACATCCTCACGATCCGTGACATCGCCACAAAACATGGGGTGTGTGTTGTTACCATGTCCGTTGTTATCCAACGAGCACGCAACGACACGCACCATTATCATCCACAATATCCTCTTCGCCTCGTTCGCAGCGCGTCCTACCACCAACCTCCCTTGGGGTGCGAGGGTACCCGGTGTTGAGCGAGGTGGTAGATGTGATCGAATCTATAATGCCGTGCCGTTGGTGTCGTTATTCCCACTTGGTTCTCCACATCACACCAGGACGAGATACGCACGAAAATGACCATCACCTTGGTCAATGAACATTTGCGTCGCCCGACGAGCGACACCTCTCTCGCCCTCGTTCTTGCATTGAGTGTGCGCAGACCAGATCGACTAGCCCCCGTTTGTGGTCGTGCAAGAAGGCCGCGATCGCCTGTAAGTGTTTGATGGCGTCAAGGCAAATGGGAAGCCGTGGATCAGTGTGGGTGTGCATGGTGGAACGGTGGTGGTGCGGGAATGGGTGAGTGCACTGCGGATGTCGCAGTGCCAGGGTGCAGGCGAGAAGAGCGAAGGATGCATCATGCACAGCCACTGCGCATCAGCCTTTTTTCCCGATACCATCAGGGCCAGTGACTGAGTGAATCACAAGTGGACGAAGAAAGGGTCGAGACGAGTCAGCAACGTGGTGTTAAATCCTCTTTCCAGACGCAGCCCAGGCACAGACGGCGTCACTTGGTTCTTGCCACGTCAGCAGTCTTTCAACCACGTCTCACTCACCATTCTTCTCAGTGATTTGTTCCTCCACTATAAGTCAGGGCAGACCTGATCGCTTTCGCGCTGTCGTGTGGCCACCGTGACTCGACGTCCCGCTGGTGCGTATGGCATGGCCCCCCGTTGTGCGGAATCTAGAACCATCCCCAAAAAGGACAACATGATCCTGCTTGGAAGTGGGGTGGGTTCGACAGTGACTTGCGCCAACGATACATCAGCACGTGTCAGCTCCCCGTTCTACTGTTCTTCCGCTGAACTGACAGCACGAAGATGCGGACTCCATCTCCAGTTACGATGCTTGGTTTCGTCAACGTCTTCAAGGATGATATGCATCTTCCGAGTTGCTGCTATCACGGAGACAAATGTATGCCAAGCCTCACATACGCATTGATGTGAGACTAATTAACTTGCAAGGACGACCAACTGCTCATACGGGGTAACGGCCTTCCGCGAAATCCTGGTTGATCAGAACATGTATCAATGCAAATTATTACCCTCTTTTCGCTTCTTTTCATTCATGAAGGCTCCTTCCGCTTCTCGATCATGCCCTGTGCCCAGGGCAAGGGTATAGATAACCCTTCAATGGCAACTCGGGCCCAAGAGAACACTCGGAAGGTTGGTGCCCTTGCTGCAAAAAAAATGGGGCCAGATAAGCCTGCTGTCGACACCGCGGTAGGATATAAAGATTAGACCCCCGTCTCTGCAAGACCCAACGACCTCGTCATCCGCGCAGTGTCGCTCCTACTATTGGCGCTCTCCCATACTCCAAACTGTACAGTCCCCTCGTTTACCTGGTTGCACACACCTTACGACATATAGCCCAGGTACTCGATCTTGACAGTCTCTGACATTTCCCCCCGATGGCCGGCGCCGGTGAAGATGTGAGCAGCGTCACAGTCTCTGTTGTTAATGCTGATAACGAACTACGTTTCGACTGGCGTCATCGCAGTTCGAATGGATCCGTGCAGACATGATAGACCTCAAGGTCATCTTGTATGATGGTACACCCAGGCCGAAGAAACCGAAGCTCCAGGTTAAGGGAGGTATATACAAAGGCACTTCCTCGGACAACGTCGTCTTCCTTCCGCTCCAGTACTATCTCACTCTTGATACATTGCGAACGCGACTCGAAGATCCGGATCTCCGCCAGAGCGACTATGAAGCGCTGCAGAAGGACAAGTCCGCGACGCCTTTCAAGCTATGGGATAAACTAGGATCCCCGGTGGGCATCCCAACTAATTTGGTCCTTTACAATCCGAGGAAGATCCTGCCCTATAGCGCGGAGCTCGACGTGAAACAGCTGCAAAAATG
>JBBPJL010001206.1:0-10728 GCA_038088675.1 Xanthoconium separans
TGGGTAGGGGGTGGGTTGGGTACAGCATGTACAGGGATGCTGTACATGCCAGGAAGTAGAGTCTGCCCGAAGGCAGGGGAGAACCGTTCAACTGTGACCTCTGGGGTGAACTGACTTGAGATAAAGTCCAAGTCTTGGTCAGACCGAAAGGGGCAGTTGGGCTTATCGCTTGTGAGAGGGTACTCCATGTGACAAGTATCAGCCCAGGGCCAAATGTCATGTTGGAGAGCAAAGCAGACTGATTCAACAAAAGGTCGGTTGGGGTGGTTGACGAGGAGCTTCTCAAACCAGTCAATAAAAGGTTGGTTGGGGTGGTTGACGAGGAGCTCCTCAAACCAGTCAACATTGATGGGGGTGATAATGTGGAAGAGTTCTGGTCTGGCGGTGAGTGTGCTAAGGGCAGCACTATTATTCCACTCGGATTGGGGGGGGAGTGGGACTGGCAGGGTATATAGCATGTCCTGTACTGCTGGGCTAAGAGAGTTTTGGTGTACACTGTCCACCCGCCACGGCCCTAGCTACACAACGGCTCCATGTACAACGTGTGAAAACGACATAAGACTCCCTCGGAGAGGTCCGAGGGAGTCGTTCTTTGCTACACAACGCGACATCGCCGACGTGGCAACACGACAACAACAAAACCACAAGCCCATTAAGGGAGGTATATTAGTATTTTACATAGTTCAATGGGCAGCGCGCTGTCAGGTAGCACACGTGACTACTCAGCCCCTCCTCAGACGTGAGAGGGGCCTCATGCTCTGTCCTTTACTCTCTTGTTGTTATGTATATATTTGTTGTTCTATGGTGTGTACTAATTGTTTCAGTTTTACACTGACCTTTTCTTAGCTTCCAAACAAAAGTGGAGGACACTTTTCAGCACTGTTCCTCCTTCCCAGTTTGTGAAGCAAGCCATGGTCACAGCCCTGAACAATAGCTGGAGGGATGCATGTAAGTCATCTGTATTCCCATTTACATTGTATCAACTGTTGGTCTACAGATATCAGAGACCACCTGGAAGGATGGCTTACATCTCATATGGGCACTACCATTTCAAACACCTTCTTTAAGGAGAAGGAGAAGACTTATGTTCATTCTGGCCAAACAACAATGCCTACTGGAAGACCTGTTTTGTACCTCCATGATTGTGCAATGAATGACTAGGTGGTTATACAATTTTTCATATCAAACTTCCATTGCAATGTAATCCATCATGACGGACTAATGAGCATGACAGACAGACTACCTTTTTTGCCACATTGAGTGGGACAAAGTCAGGTTCGAGCTTGAGCATCATGAACTTAGCAGTGTTAGAAATCTCAAGCTTATTGTCTCATCCTGTGTGTGGGCATAAGCAACAGTGTGTCAGGGCGAAGAAATAAACTTACCTTCACATGCAACAAATTGAAGACCATCTGTATTGAGAGTGAAAGGCTTGTTGAGAGCGGACTAGCCACTAATGAGATCAACTCAGGATGACTCTGAAGTCCACAGTGAGTAACCAAGATGATATTAAGAGAGAACAAGAAGGTAGACTAACCTGAAGTCCACAGTGAGTAACCAAAGACTACAAAGTAGAACTCCAGGGAGTATGTGCACTTCAAGTAAATAAAAGTAAACAGTCAGCCACAGCTGAATGAGAACCCAAAGGCAACACTCTGTATGGGCAGAGTGGCCACAACAAACCAGATCAATCCAGAAAAATGGTAAGTAAGTAAATTGACCATGGGGAACACCATGGGCATGGTTAGAATCCAAAATGGAGTAGAAATGAGGTGTGAAATCACCACAACAACAGTGGTGACAGGCCTACAATCAGTCATGTCAAAGCGATCAAGTATATCAACGCAGTATTGGGGCTGGGAGATGGTCAGAGATCACTTGGAGCGATCCCTGTCAATCTTGATCCCTAAGATCTTGCTGGTAGGCCCCAAATCATGGACTTTGAAGTGCTTGCCTAGATCTGCTAAAGTCTGCTTGATTGTGCCCAAAGATTTGGATGCAAAGGTCATGTCATCAACAAAGACAGGGAGAATGATGTGAATGTTGTCCTTGACATAAATATAGACAGCAGCATCAACATAGGACTGGGTATAATGTTAGTTTTGGTGATTTTGCACCTCATTTCTACTCCATTTCGCATTCTAACCATGCCCATGGTGTTTCCCATGGTCAATTTACTTACTTACCATTTTTCTGGAATTTTCTAGTTTGTTGTGGCCGCTCTGCCCATACAGAGTGTTGTCTTTGCATTCCCATTCAGCTGTGGCTGACTGTTTACTTTTATTTACTTGAAGTGCACATACTCCCTGGAGTTCCACTTTGTAGTCTTTGGTTACTCACTGTGGACTCCAGGTTAGTCTACCTTGTTGTTCTCTCTTAATATCATCTTGGTTACTCACTGTGGACTCCAGAGTCATCCTGAGTTGATCCCATTAGTGGCTAGTCCGCTCTCAACAAGCCTTTCACTTTCAACAAGCTTCACATCCCACCAACTGTCCTAGTAGTGGGCAGACTGTTTTACAAGGTCCACATCGACACAATGGTAATGCCTCACTCAGGCAGATACAGGTTCATCATCCAAGCCTGGTGTGCTCTTACAGCGTATCCGGAATGGTGGATGTTACAATCCGAGAACACATCTGCCATCACTTCTTTCATTTTTGAAGACATCCTCTGTCACTGGGGAGCTGTCGCAGAGCTCATTACTGACAATGGTTCTGCATTCATCCAGGCACTTGACATTCTAGCAAACCAGCATGGAATCTGCCATATCCGGATTTCCCTGTACAACTCCCAAGCTAATGGCATGGTTGAACGGCATCACTATGATGTCTGGGAGGCCATCATCAAAAGTACCCAGGGGGGGGAAGTTCGCTGGCCTTTGACAGCTCATTCCATTTTCTGGGCAGAAAGTGTTATGGAAATCCATGGTTCACCAGCAGTACCACTGGACTGGACCAATTCATTCTTTTTCTTCACCTCTCCTTGACAGACAAGGACACCGTTACCTCAAGGTTCTGGCAGAAGCCTTACCAGTCATACCAGTACTCAGGGAGTACTACAATTGTCATCCTCATCATAGGACACACCAGGAGTTGCCATACTCTCACTTATGGCCAACCCTTGCTCCCCTAGATATCTCGGTCATAGACAGTCTAGCATGACCCACCCTGAAGATGGACACCTGTTCCTAGCCAATCCTGGAACACTCTGTCCTCCCCTCATTATCCCACTCCTCGCCGAATGTAGGAGTACAACTCTTCACAACCCAGGCTGATCCTCAGCCGCTGTGTAGTCATGTGGAACCTCTTGACCACATATGGCACTAGATGCGTTTCCGATCATCTGTTGATCCTTGAGCTGATCCTCATCATTCCGAGACAGCGGATCTCGATTTGATCCTATTCCTAGTTACTGATGGGATCCCATTCTTGATTTCCCATTATATGTACGCCCAATGGACTCAATAGCCATATAGGGCACGTTTCACCTTTTTGATCCTATTTGATCCCGTTGATCCTCTTCTGCTCTTCATGACAACAGGACTCCGTTTGATCCTTCATGGATCACCCTTTGCCCTGATGGTCCGTGCACCATTCAGGATATATATATATAGAGATACACTTGCTTGGTTGTATCTCTAAGCTAGTTCTATGCCAGAATACCTGCCTGTATTCATACTGCACTTCGGTGCCCTCATACTCGCAATCCTATTCTCGTTCACTGGTGTACTGGTAGAGGGAACTCTCTTGAGTCTCGTCCACTCTTGACTTCATCTCTATTTCATGCCTCGTCGTCTTCCGGCTCTTTAAGGCATTTGCTTGCACTTGAACCCTCAAGATTCCTCATTGGTCTTGCACACCCATGCTTGACTCCCTCCTTGTACAGGATGGTGTTAGTTTTGGTGATTTCACACCTCATTTCTACTCCACTTCAGATTCTAACCATGCCCATGGTGTTCCCAATGGTCAATTTACTTACTTACCATTTTTCCAGATTTTTCTAGTTTGTTGTGGTCACTCTGCCCATACAGAGTGTTGCCTTTGCGTTCCCATTCAGCTGTGGCTGACTGTTTACTTTTATTTACTTGAAGTGCACATACTCCCTGGAGTTCCACTTTGTAGTCTTTGGTTACTCACTGTGGACTCCAGGTTAGTCTACCTTGTTGTTCTCTCTTAATATCATCTTGGTTACTCACTGTGGACTCCAGGGTCGTCCTGAGTTGATCCCATTAGTGGCTAGTCCGCTCTCAACAAGCCTTTCACTCTCAACACGGACCAGGCTATCACTGTGAAAGGTACACCTTTCATACATTCACCCTCCTCTCAGATCATGCTGGGAGACAGCCACCACTCAGCTCTGTTCAAAAGACATCCAAGCATGGAATGATGTTAAACTTAGCCATTGCCCTCCAGTTCCAACCTAGGGAACTCGGAACGTCCAGTGTAAGTGAATGATGTAAAACTTAGGATTTACAATGGTAGGAAAGCAGATGTGGGACTAATTACGCCCCAGCTAACACAGATTGCACTGCTCCTCCCATGACTGATGTGAATCGTGCCTCTCCTCCTGGTGACACAAATGACCTTGCCACTGCTTCTGTCTTTCCTACCCGACCCGACCCAATGGACCTGGGATGTCCCTAAAAGCACCAACAGTAGTATTTAAGGCTAGGGAGCCTTAATCTTGATCAGGGGGTATCATTTACCCTAATTCACCTGCGGACACCCCCGAACTACCACCGATCAAGGATCAGAAAGCACCTTTAGAAGCCCACACGGAACTCCAGACTGGCATATAAGGAAAGAGGTTCTATGGTTGAATCTCTAACCAACCATGCAATACCCAGACATTCTCCTCTTTGCCTCCAATGCCCAAGAAGTTCGCTTCTACCTTGACTATGCTTGCCCCTTTGGCATACCCATGCTCATTGCTGCAGCCCATGTATGGGACCTCAGACATGACAAGATGTCCCCATTCTCCAACACCTGGAACAAACAGTTCTGGGAGGCCTTCGAACAAGTCAACGACAACACTCTACGGTGGATCCCTGACCCTCCTCAACCACTCCCCTGCCTCCCATCCCCAAACATTCCCACTACGATTGTTGGACCTTCGCACCCTCTGACTGCATCTGCACCTGCAACTGTTGCCACTATGCATGCCACGTTCACACCTCTGCATAGATCTCTGGATCCACGACCGACATGTCATAAAACTGTATAGATGACCGGCATGTCACAAAACTGCATCTTCAAGCTACATAGGACTACGGATTAACGACCCATTAGCAGGCTCAGAAGCTACTTGGTTGAACAAATCACCCCACCTACGACGATGGACTAGTGACCCATCAGCACAGCAGAAAGGCTCTTTGTCAATGGACACCCTCAGAACACTCTTGGAAGGACACGGTTACCCTTCCTGATGGCATCTGCAGAATAAGCCCATCATTGAAACCACTCTTATCGTGGAAGAAGGGATGCAGAATCCCTTACATCAATCTGGACACCCTCGGATCCCTGCATGGGCAGAATCGGATCCACTCAGACTAGGGTCACTTGGACTCAATCAGGAGACGGAACGCCTTCGGAATAAGGCATTCCCTCAGTAACAGCTTATGCAACAAAAAGACTAGAAGGCTATAAGTAGCTCATCAACCTCGACTACTTCCCTCATCCTCCCTTCATCATGGAAGCCCTCTCCAACGTCTTTTTCCTCGAACAACCCCTCAAGCTGTACTACCTTATCCCCAGTGTGCGACACCTTGTCGTTGCTCTCCTCCTCACCAACCCAGAAGTCACCAGTTCCCTTCACTCGGAAGGTGAATGGGAAGGCAGCGTACCCTTCCCCACGTACACCACCCTGCGCCTGCTTGGAGCGTCAGTGACGTTCCACCACCTGTCCCTCCAACAGACAGGACCCGAGTTCTCCATCTCAGACTCCACCCTTAGGGAGTACAAAATGGATTTGTTAGAACACGTCAGGAGAGATGGGATCATACCTCTCCTCGTCTGCCTTACATCACCTCTGGTCATCCATCAGACCAGCCTCTCCATCCCTGACGCCATCCACCTTTGTGCCCCTCCAGGTCTCAGACCCAATCCTGGAGTTACCCCTCAGATTGACGAAGAAAACCCCGGATCTTTCCCCTCCCACCAGCATAGCCCACTTCACCCTTCTCCCCTCCGGAGATCGACTCACTAAAAACAAGATCAAAACTAGTGAGGATATTGGTTGTTGAGCTAGAGAGCTCAACGCTTGAAAGGGAGCTAATGTTACAGAAATCCACGGTTCACCGGCAGTACCACCAGATTGGACCACTTCATTCTTTTTCCTCACCTTTCCTCGATGGACAGGGACCACGTTTACCTCAAGGCTCTGGCAGAAGCCTTACCATTTACATGAGTACTCAGGGAGTACTATCATCGTTGTCCTCCTCAATAGGACACCTCAGGAGTCACCATACTCTTGCTTATGGCCAACCCTCATCATCTCTAGACGTCTCAGTCACAGACGAACTAGCAAGACTTGCCCTGAAGATGGACACCTGTTCCTAGTCAATCCTGGAACATCCCGTCTTCCCTTCATTATTCCACTCCTTGCCGGTTGCAGGAGCATGACTTGTCACAACCCAGGCTGATCCTCAGCCACTGTATAGCCATGCAGAACTCCATCCGCATATGGCACTAGATGTGTCCCTGATCATCTGCAGATTCTCACGCTGATCCTCATCGCCCTGAAGCACTGGATCCCCTTTGATCCGATTTCTAGTTCCTGATGGGATCCCACTCTTGATCTCCCGTCACATGTACTGCCCAATGGACTCTATAGCCATATAGGGCACATTTCATCTTTTGATCCTATTGATCCTGTTGATCCCCTTCCGCTCTTCACAACAATGGGACTCCTTTTGATCCTTTCCATTCCTTCCCATTGTGGGAAGCCTGTTTGATCCTTTGGATCACCCTTTGCCCTGATGGTCCGTGCACCATTCAGGATAGTATATATAGAGGTACCTTTGTTCGTTGGTACCTCTAAGCTAGTTCTACGCATCGGATACCTGCTTGTATCACTACTGCACTTTGGTGCCCTCTATTATGATATTACTGGATGCTGCGTTTATTTCTTTTCTTTGTCATCTTTCGGACTCATTCTCTCCTCACGATGGGACAGCTCCCATCCAATGTCTTCCGATTCTACCTGACAATGCTGTACTCTCACTCGGCGACCCTTCCCAAGTATGACTTCCACTTCATCCTGCTCACTGTTATTCCGCTCTTCCGGACAGCAGGACTCCATTTTTCCTTCCTATTCCTTTTTGTCTGTCTTGTTCTGACTTGAGGAACACTTACCTTTCCTATGGGACCCGATGGTCCGTGCTAGAACTCACATCATATAAATACTTGAGTGTTGTACTTGTAGAAACCCAATCTAGTTCTACGCAATTATACCGTATTTACTGGAGTTCCCTTTGCTCGAAGTTCTCCCTTCTCACTCAGACTCCTCTCCCCTGTCTTGCGAAGAACTTGGACTTCGCGTCGTCACAAGAGGACCCTTCCATTAGGGTTGAGTGCAACATCACCGACTTCACTCTGCTTAAGTCGACAACTATCAAACAGAACATTGCTTTCTTTCTACCTGGCTCTCCACAACTGTGTTAACTCCGGTTGTCGCGGTAAGCATAACACCCTCATACTCACAATCCATCCCTGTTCACTGGTGTACTAGTAGAGGGATCCCTCTAGAGTCTCGTCCACTCTTGACATCACCGCTATTTCACGAATTTCGTCTTCTGGCTCTTCAAGGCATTAGCTTGTGCTTGTACCCTCAAGACTCTTCGATGGTCTTGCACACCCGTGCTTGACCTCCTCTACGCAAGAGACGGTACTTGGCTGGGCCGGCTGGCTTGCAGTACACTAGGTTGTATCACTGCTCACTTCATCTCTTCTCACACGAACGGTTGCAACTAATTTCGCTAGGGCATCAGCTTGCAGTAAGCATAACAAAAGAATGATCATCTACTGATCACCTACTGATCACTTATTGATCATTCTCTTTCACTCTTTCACTCCTTTCCTTTCACCCTTTCACCTGTGCCCAGGGAGGCACATCTAACCCTTCCATTTATTCAGATCCTAGGGATCTTCCATTCTATCCACAGCCATGCATGATGGGTATGTTTCTCATATCTATTGAGGCAGTACTTCCATGCTGCCACACCTCATGCCTACCACACACATCAGGCATGTTTGTGCTTCCATTCTTCTAGAACATTCTTAGGGCTATGTACCTCATGGACTCTGCATGTTATGCCTCACCATTACCTCATGTAGTTACCATGTATATCTATGTATCTGTAGATTAGGGCCAAACAAGGCCACATCCCTAGGTATTATATAAATCCCATGAATGCAGTGGCCAGAGGGTAGTCTTGTCCTCTTGGTCATTCCCAGCCAAAGACATCATGCTCACCTTGGTCCTCTATCCTCAAGTAGCAACCTAAGTGCTAGACCTTAAGTGGTCAAAGGCTGGTTGTTTCACCACCAACATGCCAGCCCATTCTGTCAGATCCTTGGTTGTCGCTGCATTGCCATAGTGACCTGCTTCATTTAGAAAGATTGTGAGCTGTACTGCAACAGGGAATTGTGGATTATTTATTTGATTTGCTGATGAAACCAGGGTAGTCCTGAATACAGGTGACAATGTGCTTGAACACTTCAGGGTCAATGTGCAGCTTTCAATGGAACTTCTCATCATCACCATTAAGTGCCCATTGCTCTAGAAGCTGGAGCTGTGGAGCCCGGGCTGATTTTTTACGGATTGTAAGGTACCATGCCTGCTTGACCTTGTCTTCCAGTGCCTCTATCTGATTCTCATACTCCTGGACTTCAGGGCTAAATGTGATTAGATTGCCTAGTGGGTTGTCAGATGATGTGAGAAGTGACAAAAGTTCAGTGTCAGACTCTTCAGATAGATCTGGATCAGATGTTGACATGTTTGAATCTGACAGCTCACTCGTTCAGCCAAGAGAGTTCATCAAATGCAACATCCAGAGGTTATGGGGATGATGGAACTCTGGATTTCCAAGGCCATGGCTGATGGGATCACTCTCAATGGCAAAGTTCTGTGGCAAAAATGGACAAAATTTGCTGATCTGCAGGGCATCCCTAATAACGAACACCTCAACTTGAGCAAGGGTTGGTTAAGCAGTATCAAGGCATGAAGTAATTTGAAGGAGGTGAAACAGCATGGTGAAGCAGTGTCAGCCTCTCCTGACACTGTCACAAACAAAGTGTTATGATTTCTCATTTCTTTCCCTTTTCTCTTACGTATACAGACTTATCTTTCTCTTCTAATGATGACTCATCCTTCCCACAACTTGGTACTTACTTCCACTTGCCTCGTCATCGTTTCCATCCATTACTTCCAGAACATTCCAACCTGATGTGTCACTTGACCGCACAGTTCTCACTCATGCTGACTAAAGCATCACATGACCCTTCTACAATGTTTCTTGACCTTCCATCTTTGCTTAGTCATAGAACTCTGTAACAGTACTGTATATAAACTCTGGCATCCCTTCACTGATTCCTCAGCTTGGGCTGCCAGTATATATCCTTTGCTCTCCCTTAGTCTTGCCTCTCTAAGTCTTCGTCCTACTTCTTGAGTGGACACTCTAGTCTCTAGTCCTTTAGCTGTCTGTTGCTGTGTGCACAGACCTTCTGTCTCTCCAACCCCTAGTTCTTCAAGTATCCAGAACCCTTGACCCTATGATGAATATTGTCTAGGACCTCTAGCTCCTGAACCCTTGACCATAGTCTGGGCTACACTCACGTCGAGCATAACACAAAGGAGCAGGTGTGTGTTCAAGAGCTTATCAAGAAACAAGGTTGCACTCTGTGACATTTTCAATGCTGACAAAATGGCACTCTTCTATGCATAATTTTATTATCTCAAATGCTTGAGGCATGGTGCTGATAAAATCTTGCAGTATGCTTCCAGACTGTGGATTCACAGACAAGCAAATTGCTGGAGTCAAAGGAAAAAAGAACTGTCTCACCTATTTGTTCACTGCAAATGTAGACAGTTCAAGAAAACTCAACCCATTTGTTATTGGGAAATACAACAAACCATGTGCATTCAAAGGCAGCACTGGTGGCCAGCTTGGTTTTGATTACCATGCCAATGCAAAAGCATGGATGACAGGCACTTTGTATCAGGACTGGCTCTCTGATTGGGACCAGAAGCTGAGGACCAAGGAATGAAAGATCCTGCTCTTGCAGGACAACTTCTTGGGACACATTGTTCCAAAGACTCTCACCAACATACAGGTTATCAATTTTGAGCCCAATTTTACAGTGCACATCCAGCTGAACAATCAAGGAATCATCCGTTGCTTCAAAGCGAAGTATTGTGCTCAATTCATCCACTGAGCAGTCAACTGGTATGAAGCCGACATCATGCCATCCAAGATCTATGACATTGATCAGTTCAAAGCCATGTGAATTGCTGACAATGTATGGAAGGAGGTAGATACTATGACCATTCAGAATTGCTGGGGTAAGGCTGGCATTCTTCCTGACGCCAACTTGGTACTGTTGTCTCTGATACAACCATCCATTCCCATCACATTTCTAATTCATCCCAATTCCAACTCAGTTGATCCCATCACTCAGGCTGAAAATGCTGTCAGTGAAGCACTCAATGACTTGGAGGCTACTGGTG
>JBBPJL010001207.1:0-10708 GCA_038088675.1 Xanthoconium separans
CATTGACTATATTTGACTCTCCCCTGTGGAAAGGGCAAAACTCATGAGAGAGGGCAAGTGCTTCATATGCAAAAAGCCTGGATGCTCCATCAGAAACCACAGGGACAACCAGAAAGGATCTGGAACCTGGAGAACTGGACCCTGCTGGACAAGAATCGCCCACCCATACAGAATCGGGTTGTTGAGGACAAACCCACAGAAAAACAAGAAAAGAATGAGGCAATCAGAATGATAGAACAGTTGGTTGCCAAGGGGCACAGGGTTAAAGAGATGGCCGAATCCCTCCAAGAAATCTACTTGGAGGATCCTCCGGACTATCAAACTAAGGAAACTCCCATGGAGGGAATTAATCAGACTTGGACTGTGCTGAAAGGAAGCACGAAACTCTCGGAAGAAAGGGTAAAGCAACGACTCAAGGATTTTTAGACAGGCGTCGAGCGCCAACTACTCGAACACCTAGAACAAACCCCATTGTAACTACTGTAGAGGAAAAGTCAATTTTAATACCTCTACAAGTATCTGCAATGGGGGGAGTTCACGTCGGACAAACCACTGCCTTGATTGACTGTGGAGTGACCTCCTGCTTCATGGACGAAGCTTACACCCAAGGAACAGATTTCCATTCTTCCGACTTGCTGAACCCCAAGAAGCGTACAATGCAGATGGGACTATTAACAGATCCGGAACCATCTGTTACCACACTCAGGTCACTATCTATATCCAAGGAGTTCCCCGGAACCAAGACTTCTTCATTGTGTGGTGTGGAAAGCAGAACATGATCTTGGGAATGACCTGGTTAACTGAAGTAAACCCCCTTATTGACTGGGCCTCAGGAACTGTGGAAATAAATGGCGATGCACATCTTCCCTCTCAATGACAGCTAATACACCAAAGATACCTCTTAAGAGCCATGGGATTAGACATGGATGATCGAATCAAATGTCACATGTACAAAAGAAAAGGTCTGGGAGAATACCTCCCAAAGAAAGAATGGATATGTTGGACTACCCTCTTGACTCAACTTGCCCAGGAAGCCGGAACAAAGAAAACTGAGCTTCCTAAAGAGTACGAGCAATACAAGAAAGTCTTTGAAGAACCGTCCAACGAGCTTCCCCCTAGGAGAACCTTCAATCACAAGATTGAACTCATCAAAGACTTCATACCAAAAAGGGGAAAGGCATATCAATTGAACCCCACAGAACAGGAGGCCTGTAAAAAGTTCATCGAAGAACATCCTGCCTCAGGAAAAATCGAACCGTCCAAATCCCCACAAGCATCCCCCTTTTTCTTCATCCAGAAAAGGACAGGAAACTCCATCCCTGCCAGGATTATCGTTACCTCAACTCCCAGACAGTAAAGAACACCTACCCATTGCCCCTGATAGGCAACCTCATTGATAAACTAAATGAATTGGAACTGTTCACCAAGATGGACATATGGTGGGGATATAACAACATTCGGATCAATCCTGCGGATAAATGGAAGGCCGCATTCATTACCCCTTATGGCCTCTACCAACCAATGGTAATGTTCTTTGGAATGTGTAATTCCCCTGCTACATTCCAAGCCTACATGAATGACACCTTCGCTGATATGATTGCCAAAGGATGGTTAGTCATCTATATGGATGATCTTCTCATCCACTCCAAGTGTTACAGAAATCCATTGGTTCACCAGGACCACCACTCCACCAGACCACTTCATTCTTTTTCTTCGCCTTTCCTCGACGGACAGGGACCACGTTATCTCAAGGCTCTGGCAGAAACCTTATCGTTCACATGAGTACTCAGGAAGTACTATCATTGTCGTCCTCGTCATTGGACATCCTCAGAGTCGCCATACTCTCGTTTATGGCCTCCCCTTGTTATTCCACTCCTCACCGGTTGCAGGAGCACGACTTGCTACAACCCGGGTTGATCCTCAACCCTTGTATAGCCATGTGGAACTCCATCCGCATATGGCACTAGATGCGCCCCCAATCATCTGTGGATTCTCGCGCTGATCCTCATTGCCCCGAGACAGCGGATCCCCTTTGATCCTATTTCCTCCTTCCGATGGAACCCCGTTCTTGACCTTCCATCGCATGTACAACCCTATGGACCTTATAGCCATATAAGGGCATGTTTCTTTCTTTGATCCTATTGATCCCGTTGATCCCCTTCTGCTCTTCATGACAACGGGACTCCTTTTGATCCTTTCCGTTCCTTCCCATTGTGGGAAGCCTATTTGATCCTATGGATCACCCCTTTGCCCTGATGGTCCATGCACCATTCAGGATAGTATATATAGAGGTACCTTTGTTCATTGATACCTCTAAGCTAGTTCTATACCAAGATACCTGCCTGTATCCCTACTGCACCTTGGTGCCCCTTTACTCGCAATCATATTCTTGTCCACTGGTGTACTGGTAGAGGGATCCCTAGGAGTCTCATCCACTCCCAACATCGCCTCTATTTCACGACCTTCATCTTCTGGCTCTTCAAGGCATTAGCTTGCACTTGTACCCTCAAGACTCCTTGTCAGTCTTGCACGTCCGTGCTTGACCTCCTTTACCTTTTGGGACGGTACTTCACAGGGCCGGCTGGCTCGCAGTACAAGGTTGTATCACTGCTCACTTTGTCTTTCCTCATACGAACAGTTGCGACTAACGTCGCTAGGGCATTGGCTCGCAGTAAGCGTAACACCAAGAATGATCTGAAACTACATGAGGAATGGATGAGAAGAGTGCTAGCCCACATGGAGGAACAAAAACTCTTCCTTAAACTCGAGAAGTGTACCTTCGCTGCCAAAGAGGTGGAATATCTTGGAATGGTGGTGGGAAATGGAAAAGTCCAGATGGACAAAACCAAAGTGGATGCCATCAGAGATTGGAAACCTCCCCAATCAGTAACGGCAGTCCAATCCTTTTTAGGATTCTGCAACTTCTACCAAAAGTTCATTTCAGGATTCTCCAATATCACCCGCCCACTCAACAATCTAATGCGAAAGACTGCGAAATGGGAATGGACACCCACCCACCAAAGGGCCTTCGAGCAATTAAGGGACACTTTCTTATGATGCCCTGTCCTTACAATGCCCGATACCTTGAAACTGTTCACCCTGATGACTGACACCTCCCTCGTAGCAACCGGAGCAGTCCTAATGCAGAAGGACAATAACGGGGACCTTCATCCCTGTTCCTATCTCTCCAAAACCCTCTCCAAAGCAGAATGAAATTACAACATCTATGACAGGGAACTTCTTGCCATCATTCACGCTTTAGAAGAATGGAGGCATTACCTAACCGGGACAGAGCATGTGGTTACTGTCCTAACTCATCACAAGAATCTAACCTTCTTTCAGCAACCACAAAACCTCTCCCACTGACACACCCGATGGCAGCTCTTCCTCCAAGAGTATAACCTTGTCTTCAAACACTGCCCTGGATCCCAAATGGGGCTGGCTGATGCACTATCATGACCCGAAGGAGTTGTGACCACAGCTGACAACACGGCAAAGGTGCTCCTACCAGAACAACTGTTCATCCAGACCATTGATGCCAAACTTTGATCTAAACTCCTCTCCTCCACCCCATCAGATCCACTAGTCCTAGAAAGGCTAAAACTTCTCAGCAAGGACCACGATAATGTCCTACCAATCCAGTTCAATAATCCGATGGATTGGGCCTATACAGACGGTGTTCTCTATTACAAGGGGTGTGCCTATGTACCCAACATCTCCCTTCACTGACACCTCATGGACAAGTGTCATTCCTCCCCGCTGAGCGGACACAATGGTTACTTTTGCACTATCGCCACCCTGGAAAAAGACTATTGGTGGCCTGGCATGACTACTTTCATCCGTCGCTACATATCCAGATGTGCCACCTGTCAGGCCAACAAGGTTCAAACCCATCTGGTCATCCCCCCTCTCTCACCTATCACTTCCACTGCCACCCAACCATTCCAACAGGTGTCTGTTGACCTTATCACTGGACTTCCCACAAGCAATGGCTTTGATTCTGTCATGGTCATGGTAGACCATGGGCTTAGTAAGGGGGTGATTTTCAAACCTTGCACTAAAAGCATTGATGCCACTGGGGTCGCCAAACTCTTTTTCTCCTCTGTCTTCTGACACTTTGGACTGCACAACAAGATAATCTCTGACAGAGGACCACAATTCACTTCAGCTTTTGCCATAGAACTGGCAAGACTCCTTCATTATGATGTGGCGCTCTCCACCGCATATCATCCTCAGACCAACAGAGAAACCAAAAGGGTTAACCAAGAATTGAAAACATACTTATGGATCTTCTGCAACAGAGTCCCACAAAAATGGGCAGACCTTCTTATTATGGCCGAGTACCACCATAACTCCACACAGCATTCCGTTACCAAACAGACTCCGTTCTTCTTAATGATGGGTTACGAACCCCGCTCATATCCCCCCCCTCAGAAAAACCTTCCTTCCAGCACTAGAACAGTGAATGACTTCCCTGGAAAAAGCCTGAGAGGAAGCCATTGCAGCACATGACAAGGCCAGGAAGTACATGGCAGACCAAATCACGTCAAAGTTTTCCCTGTGGAAAACCGGACAAAAGATCTGGCTGGACTCCTGAAATCTCAAGCTAAAATACCCCACCAGAAAGCTTGCCCCGTATAGGGAAGGACTCTTTGAGATCACTCAAGTACTCTTGCCAATTTCCTATCGTCTCAAACTCCCTCCAACCTGGAGAATCCACAATGTGTTCCACGCCTCCCTCCTATCCCCTTATAGAGAGACAGGGGAACACGGGGAAAATTTCATCCCCAAACCACCGGACATAATAGAAGGAGAAGAAGAATGGGAGGTTGAAAATATTTTGGCACACCAAGGATCGCCTGCCCAACAATCGTATCTGGTCAAGTGGAAGGGCTACTCCTCAGTGGAAAACACCTGGGAATCAACACAGAACCTATAGCACTCCACAGAACTAATTCAGGAATACTGGGACTGACAAGATAAGAGGTAGCAATTCAGACGAAATACTAGGAACAGCTATAAGGCGTACCATCTGGTGGCAGGCTTTCCTATCCTCATCTTTTCACCCCCTGAAAACATGTACTCCACTGTCAATGACCTCCCAATTGACACACCCCTTTGTCTCCACCGCTTCCCCCCTGAGCACCGTCGCATGGCCATTAGTGCCCTCCTCTCCAACCCTGTTGTCCACAGATATCTTAAATGAGACGATGCCTTTGCGCATGGTGGGTCCCTTGATACCCTCATCGCTGTCGCCCAGTCCCTCAATACTGTCAAACAAGTCCATGAAATTGCTATGGGAGATGTACTTGAGCCCAACCCAGGACATGTCCTCATGGACACCACTATTGCCAAGGCTCAACACCACCTTTTCAACTCTCTCCAACACTTTGGAGTCATTACCGCCCTCAACAAACTGCCCTACATTGTCGTTGCCCCTGTCGTCCGCTCCGTCTTCAGATCCCTTCCCCATCAGTTCCAGCAGGTCTACTTGGATGAATCCATCACACCCTGGGACAACCCACTCCACTCCTGGGATAGGGACCTCTCCGTCCACGAAGACCTCACCTCCACCCCCTCCACCAGAGATTCCTCTCCTCTTTCCCTGTCCAGTAAAGAAAACGATACCCCCATTCCTGTGCCAGCCCCTTGTAAGCCTGTTGAAGGAAGTGTCGACCCTAGGGGACCCAATCCAAGAGTACGCCCTGGAGCTGATGGAGAGAACCCCTTTGCTGATGGGGGATTCGTGGATTGACTCTTGGCCACAATCCCCCTTGCCCACCATGTTACACTTACTGGGAGCCAATGTCCTAGCAAAGTTAGTCGCAACCGTTCATGATAGGAGAAGTGAAGTGAGCAGTAATACAACCTAGTGTACTGTGAGCCAGCCGGCCCAGCTGAGTACCATCCCTTGTGTAGAGGAGATTAAGCATGGACGTGCAAGACTGACAAGGAGTCTTGAGGGTACAAGCACAAGCTAATGCCTTGAAGAGCTGGAAGATGAAGGTCATGAAATAGAGGTGATGTCAAGAGTGGACGAGACTTGAGAGGGATCCCTCTACCAGTACACCAGTAAGTGAGAATGGATTGCGAGTATGAGGGCACCAAAGTGCAGTATGAATACAGGCAGGTATTCTGGCGTAGAACTAGCTTAGAGATACCAGCGAACTAAGGTACCTCTATATATACTATCCTGAATGGTGCATGGACCATCAGGACAAAGAGTGATCCATAAGGATCAAACAGGCTTCCCACAATGGGAAGGATCAAAGAGGATCAAAAGGAGTCCTGTTGTCATGAAGAGCAGAAGGGGATCAAGGGGATCAAATAGGATCAAAAGATGAAACATGCCCTACATGGCTATAGAGTCCATTGGGCGATACATGTGATGGGAGATCTAGAATGGGATCCCATCAGGAACTGGAATAGGATCAAAGGGGATCCGCTGTCTCAGGGTGATGAGGATCAGTGTGAGAATCCACAGATGATCGGAAACACATTTGGTGCCATATGTGGATGGAGTTCTGCCTGGCTGTACAGTGGCTGAGGATCAGCCTGGGTTGTGACGAGTCATGCTCCTGCAACCAGCAAGGAGCAGGATAATGAGGGGAAGACGGAGGGTTCTGGGATAGGCAGGGAACGGGTGTCCGTCTTCAGGGTAGGTCTTGCTAGACTGTCTATGACCGAGACATCTAGGGGGAACTGGAGTTGGCCATAAGCGAGAGTATGGTGACTCTTGCGGTGTCCTATGACGAGGACGATGATGATAGTACTCCCGGAGTACTCATATGAATGGTAAGGCTTCTGCCAGAGCCTAGAGGTAACGTGGTCCCTGTCCGTCAAGGAAAGGCGAAGAAAAGAATAAAGTGGTCTGGTCTGGTGGTACAGCCAGTGAACCGTGGATTTCCATAACACACCATCCCTCTCCCACTTCCCCTCAATCCCCCGGGGCTGTCAAAAGAAAGTTCATCATCATCGGAGGACTGCCTTCATCGGATGTCAAGGGAAAATGAGCAAACAAAGGTCACTTGGTTATGGAAATCCACGGTTCACTGGCAGTATCACCGGACCAGACCACTTTATTCTTTTCTTCGCCTTTCCTTGACGGACAGGGACCATGTTACCTCAAGGCTCTGGCAGAAGCCTTACCATTCACATGAGTACTCAGGGAGTACCAACATCGTCGTCCTCATCATAGAACATCTCTGGAGTCACCATACTCTCACTTATGGCCAACCCTTGTCTCTCTAGACATCTCGGTCATAGACAGTCTAGCACAACCTACCCTGAAGACAGACACCTGTTCCTAGCCAATCCCAGAACCCTCCACCAATCCCCTCATTATCCCGCTCCTCGCCAGTTGCAGGAGCACGACTTGTCATGACCCAGGCTGATCCTCAGCCACTGTACAGCCATGCAGAACTCCATCTCCATATGGCACTAGATGTGTCTCTGATCATCTGTGGATTCCCATGCTGATCCTCATTGCCCCAAGACAGCGGATCCCCTTTGATCCTACTTTAGTTCCTGATGGGATCCTGTTCTAGATCTCCCATCACATGTATACCCAATGGACTCTATAGCCATATAGGGCATGTTTCATCTTTTGATCCTCATTGATCCTGTTGATCCACTTCCGCTCTTCATGACAACGGGACTCCTTTTGATCCTTTCCATTCCTTCCCATTATGGGAAGCCTGTTTGATCCTTCATGGATCACCCTTTGCCCTGATGGTCCGTGCACCATTCAGGATAGTATATATAGAGGTACCTTTGTTCGCTGGTATCTCTAAGCTACAGTAGTTCTACACCAGAATACTTGCCTGTATTCCCTACTGCACTTCGGTGCCCTCATACTCGCAATCTCATTCTCGCTTACTGGTGTACTGGCGATAGGATCCCTCTTGAGTCTCATCCACTCTCGACATCGCTATCGTTTCACACCTTCATTGTCTTCTGGCTCTTCAAGGCATTAACTTGCACTTGTACCCTCAAGACTCCTCATTGGTCTCGCATATCCATGCCTGACCTCCTCAAAGTATAGGACGGTACTCGGCTGGGCCGGTTGGCTCACAGTACACTAGGTTGTATTCCTGTTCACTTCACTTCTCCCACGAATGGTTGCGACTAACTTTGCTAGGGCATCAGCTTGCAGTAAGTGTAACACTTGTTGGCTCTGGTATCATCCCCACCTGCCAGGTCCTCATCCAATCCCATCAACATTGACCAACTCTCCACTCCTCGTACCTCATCTCCCTATGTCCATCACACCCGATGCTTTGTTTGTAGGGGCATGGACCATATACGCCCCGACTGCCCAAATACACTTGCCCCGTCTGTCACAAAACAGCACCAGGACATGCGCAAAAAGATTGCCCCTTCCATACTTGCTTACACTGCTGCCACCAAGGGCATATTCTGGAGTTCTGCTGGGAAAGGCCTTCGATCAAGGATTCGTACGATCTCACAGACTATGAGATCAATTGTGGAGACAAGTGAAGAAGTTTAGTTTCGAAGGTGGGACTTCAAGGCATGGAGAGGGGCTAATGTTACGGATTTCACTACAGCACATTTATTTTCTTCTTTCTTTCTTATGGACTCGTCCATTCCCACTCACGATGGGGCCAATCCCATCCGATGTCTTTCCAACTTATCCCATATGACAATGTATTGTCACTTGGTGACTTGTCCCAAGTATGACACCCTATTTATTCCACTTGCTGATGTTCTGCTCTTCCGGATAGCGGAACTTCGTTTCCATTCTGATTCCACTTCACCCTTCCTGTTCCGATAGAGGAACATTTACCTTTCCTATGGGACCTGATGGTCTGTGCAGGTTTTCTTGTCATATAAATACTTGAGCCTTGTAACTGTAACCGTAATCTAGTTCTATGCAATTCATACCATGTTAACTGGAGTTCCACTAGCTCGAAGTTTCCTCTTCTTGCTTGTGTCTCTTTTCCCTGCGAAGAACTAGGACTTTGTGTTGTCACAAGAGGACCCATCCAAGGGTTGAGTGCAACACTGACAACTTCGCTCCGCTTAAGTCATCAGCTATCAAACAAGCATCTTACTTACTCTTTGTTTCGCTCTCCACAACTGTGTTAACTCCAGTTGTCACAGTAAGCATAACAAAGACCATCATTGGAACCACTCTATTGTGGAAGGGATGCGGAATCCCTTACATCAATCAGGACACCCTCAGATCCCTGCATGGGCGGAATCAGATCCACTTGGACCAAGGTCATCAGACTTAATCAGGAGATGGAATGCCTTAGGACCAAGGGCATTTCCTTTTACAGCTTCAACAAAAGACTAGCGAATCCCATAAGTAGCTTGCCGCTCTTGACTACTTCCCTCACTCCCCTCACCATGGAAGCCCTCGCCAATGTCTTTTCTTTGGAAGAACCTCTTAAGCTGTACTACCTCATCCCCAGTGTGTGACACCTCGTCATTGCTCTCCTCCTCACCAACCCTGAAGTCACCAGTTCCCTTTACTCAGAAGGTGAACAGGAAGGCAGCATACCCTTCCCCATGTACACCACCCTGTGCCTGCTTGGAGCATCAGTGACATTCCACCAACAATCCCTCCAACAATCCGAAGGACCTGAATTTGTGATAGCCAACTCCATGCTTCAGGAGTATAAATCGGACTTATTGCAGCACATCAGGAGAGATGGGATCATGCCTCTCCTTGTCTGCCTCACCTTGCCATTGGTCATCCAGCCAATCACCTTCTCATCCCCAACGTTCACCCACTCCACACCTCCAGGTCTTAGACCCAATCCTGGAGTCAACCCACAAATGGTTGAAGAAAACCTCAGACCCTCCCTGTTATGCTTACTGTGATGACTGGAGTTAACTCAGTTGTAGAGGGTGAACAAAGAATAAGTAGAGTCTGTTTGATAGTCGTCAACTTAAGCGGAGCGAAGTCAACGATGTCGTACTCAACCCTAAATAAGGGTCCTCTTGTAACGACGTGAAGTCCTAGTTCTTCACAAGGGAGGAGAAGGGAGGATTGAGCAAGAAGAGGACTTCTTCGAGCGAAGAGAACTCCAGTAAACACGGTATGAATTGTGTAGAACTAGATTGGGTTTCTACTATACAAGGCTCGAGTCTTTATACAATGCGGGATCTAGCACAGACCATCGGGTCCCATAGGGAAAGTAAGTGTTCCACAAGTCGGAACAAAACGGAAGAAGAGGAATCGGAAGGACAATGGAATCCCACTGTCGGGAAGAGCGGAAAAGCAGCGAGCAGGAAGAAACAGAAGTCATACTCAGGAGAAGTTGCCAAGTGACAATACAGCATTGTAGGGAGTATTCGGAAAGCATCGGATGGGGATGGTCCCATCGTGAATAGAGAAATGAGTCCGAATGATGACAAAGAGAAAAATAGCCGCAGCAACAAGGAAATCCGTAACATTAGCCCCTCTCTATGGCTCGAGGTTCCATCCTCGAGATTACTCCTCGTTCACCTTGTCAATCGTCCCCACAGTTGACCTCGTAGTCAGTGAGATCATACGAATCTTCGATCGATGGCTTTTCCCAGCAGAACTCCGGTGTGTGCCCTTGGTGACCACAGCGTAAGCAAGTAGAGAAGGGGCAATCTTTTTGCGCATGTCCCGGCGCTGTTTTGCGACAGACAGGGCAAGTGTAGCGGGGGCAGTCTGGTCATATATGGTCCGTGCCCCTACAAACAAAGCATC
>JBBPJL010001208.1:0-10700 GCA_038088675.1 Xanthoconium separans
GCCGCCGGGAGGGCTCATGTAGACCAGTGGAACTAAAGACTGTACGTCTGGGACTTATGTGATCCTGGTGCTGATCGACCTTCGTAAGTTCGTTTAATCGTATGAAGCGCGACGCCGAAATTGTCCCTTTCGTTCTCGCGGATGTGGAGTCAGCAACTGCTGCTATACGTTGTAAGTACGGACCGGAGAAAATGGAAGCCGACGCCATATACAAAACAGTTTCAGCAAGTATCTATGCGCACGCATGTGGAAAGCATGTGGACTAGCCATTCAAGTATTTCAATTCTTCAAACTGGGATCGCATGCCTCTAGGTCATAAGTAACTTCAAGTTGTTTCAGAATTTAGCCGATACTCTACCAACTCTCAGACTCGTGCCAACTCATACTTGGTTATCATCATTCAGGCAAGTGACTGGGATCACACACAACAATGTTTTTGACGCCTTGTGTTTGGCCCATGCGGCGGCCACGCCCATTCGCCGAAGTTGCCATAGTGTGCCTATGCAATGATTTGACGCATGCGGCGGACGCTGGAGCATCACATGTATCTTCTCAGGTGACTCTGAGGTGTGGTGATTGATGCAGACATCCATATAACACCCGCTTCCATGCACCACCAAAGGTCTCGGTGCGTTGAAGTATAAAAAAGCCAACCAGGATCCCCAGTCTGTATACAATAAACTCTTTACATCTGTCCCTCGCCTCGCGTTCTCACTACATAACCATGTCTCCCTCCGTAACAACCCGCATGCTTGTCCACGCATTCATCCTCTTTGTGATGGTATCCTTTGCCGCTGCCATTGAAGCGCGCGCCGCTTGCGACCCATTCTGTTGCGAAGTCAATCCCGACTTTGTCAGTACCGTCTTTGTGTTATTCGTGTGAGATCATATCTAATGGCGACCTGTCCCCTTAATAGCCTGGCTGTTGAAGCTGCCTAAGCTGGTCCCGTCTCAGTGTATACGGGGTCGTGTATAGGGGGTCGAGAACGTACGATGATGTATCCTGATGATGGGGAAGTGTTGCAGCCTTCACAGTGTTTTTGATGTCGGATAAAGTGGGGTGAAGAACGGAATTTGTTTCTTTTTGTCCATTATTTGTTTATGCTCTGCAGACTGTTATCGTGTCGGGAGTGTATCCATCTCTTTCCTTCCTATACATATATATGTGTGTCTTCAACCAATGTTGGTGGCCAATTAAATAAAGTGCGGATATATCTACGTCCACCATCATATGCGTGTACATGTATAAAAATGTTGAATTTACATCCAGAGTCGTCAAGTCATTAGTACCGTAAGTATACTCGCCAGAGCAGATTCGTCTGTTTACTAGGATTTGCGGGCACGAGAACACAAACACTGCTGCAGAACCATTCAGTCTACCCGATGCGATACGAATAGCCTGAGAGTAAGTTGCTTACGAACTCTTTTCACTGACAAAACATCTGTCCACTGGTTTGAGCATGATAGACTTGCTATATGATATTCTGCACATTCGTTGGCATTGGAATTGATCCCTGGAATTTGTCGTACTGACGAAGAGTGTGACCAAAGGTCAATCGCTCGGCTGAACTTCAAGTTGCAAGTTGCACGTGCATTTTCCGAACACGGTGTCACTTTAAGCTGGAGCTGCCAGCGACACTTCTTCGCTGGTGTGCAAACGGCCCGTGTGTCTGCGATACAAGGTCACCATAAAATTCCAAGTATCGGTGTAGAAGGAAAGAAGAGTTCCGACTCCATTGATCGTGGCCCAAACTAACATTTTCTTGCAGTTTTGATCGCCTGGGATCCATTGGGTGCTCTCCAAGGCCGTTCACTTTTGTCGTGGCTCTGCCTTTCAAATAACACCGCCTTATCGTTTGGCACATCTGGACGCACCAGGTGGAACCCGTAGCCACGAGTTTTGTCACGTTGCGCATATTCAAATGTTCAGGCTCCAACGAACATATCAACAACAGACACCGGTTGGAAGGCTCGTGCGTTCAAGTTCTCAACACTGTGCGTCCGTGATACTCATGTCCCTCACTACATGGGTCTGATTGGGCCCCACGCTAGATAGAATCAAAATACATAGTTTGATTCATCAAGCCTCTATCTGCGCGCATGTTAATTCAGGCGTTTCATGCAATACTTCAAAGACATTCTCTACGCAACCGGTATGGAAACAACTGCCCCCATAGTGCGCCTACGTAAATAATCTGACAGGTGCTGCAGATTCTGGAGCACCGTCGTCATCTTCCCACTTGACTCTGGCATGTGGTTGCTGATGCAGACATTCATACATCTTCCGCGCGAAAAGGTCCGTTATGCTCAGGTATAAAAAAGCTAACCGGAACCCCCAGTCTGCATACAATCACCGCCTCACACTCACCCCACGTCTCGCGTGCTTACTACATCATCATGTCTCCCTCCTTAAGAACCCGCGTGCTTGTCCGCGTACTCGCTCTCCTTGCATTGGCATCTTTTGCCTCTGCCTCTCCCGTTGAAGCTCGCGCCGTCCAATGCGGCGGAGGTGAATGTTGTTTGTGGATTGACGGTCTCGAGGTCAGTACTGCCTTTGTATTATTTCTGTGAGATCACATCTGACGTCCTTGTCTCTTTGATAGGGGGGGTGTCATATGTGCTGCTAAGCCATGTATAACATGGCCGCATCAATCCGTGGTGTATAAGGGGCACCAGTGGGAATCATTGCAACCTTTGAAGCGATTTTTGATATCAGATAAAGTGGGGGCGAAAAACAGAAACATATTTTGTCCGTTGTTTATTTGTGTTAGTCTCCAGACTTGGAGCATTGTCGTGTGTCGGGTGTGTCTTTGAGCATGGCGACGGTCGTAAAAGTCAACATGAATACAAGAGTTGAAAGCACGCCTGCGTCCGTCGCGCGCGTCTCCCCAATGAATCGTAACATTTGTGGTACGGTCACCAAGTTGTGAAAAGACGCGCGCGCGTAACGAGTGGACTGGCCTCCAAGTCAACTTGAATACACATCTGGGCTTGCCAGTAGGATACTCCCGTCGTTCGAGCATGCTCGCCCATAGAGGACATTTCTAGGCATGATCAACTGGCATACAGCGTCGGCTAGCCGTTGTCGTGTCCGTCCAGACAGACTGTGTGATCGGCCTTCTTCCCCCGTTTGTCGTACGGCAGAATGGGGAGCAGCGTCGAATTGTGAGTTGATGCGGGCCGTGCACCCGATAATCCGGGGAAATTCCCCTCCGGTTGCGGCTCGTCGATACTTCTGGTTCCCGTAGAGCGATTCAGTCCACCTGATATTGTCTGAAGTAGGTCCTACAAGTCCCTTTCCCCGGCAAAAGTGCTATCTATCCACTGATGTTGTTGGACTGGTCGGAGGACAAAGTCAGTCGGAAGATGCCGGTGAGTTGCGGCGTCACTTTGAGTGACATCGTGCCCCTCCGAAGAATGGTAGATATTTTGGCAGTATCAGCGTTCGGCCTGTCGTAGACGGACCCACCTCGCTGGGAATGAGGGGTTCTGAGTGCCATCCCTTCCTATAAACTTGTAACTACCATTAAAAGCGCGAGGCATTGACTGAAAGTCACTTCTTGCATGTGCAAGAAAACAATCGGCTGGCACGTCAGCGTCGAAAATGCCGCGTTAACGCGAGCAACGGCATCTGACACGTCACCAGCGAATTCATTGGACTCGGTCGTTTGCAACGCGATTTGAATGCGGACGACCTAAGACGGGCAACCTAAAGACGCTACCTTGCCATGGAACTCGGGATGCTTCTTCAAGAAGCGTTCAAAGGCCTCATCTTATGCTTGACACCCTGCGTGGTCTCGCATAAGAGCGACGCACGCACACACCATTCGAAAGACACACCTGAATCTCGTCAAGCTTGTCACGCCCGACGATCATCTTCATGCCAGCATAGCGCTGCCTCAAAAGTTGAACCCAATATTGGACCTCAGGTTCACGTCTATTCTATCGGGTCAGTGTCTACGTCATCGAGCCCAAGATGGGTCCGTCCGGGAGAAAATCGACCTACCTCTTATCGTGCAACGCATTAACGTCGATATGGGGAAGAAACCGATTGAAGCGTTGGCAAGCCTGGGGTCGGCACGAAGGAGAGCGGGAAGGAGTATGAGATGGTAGTCGTTTACCCACACTGCAAAACAGGATGAGTGGCGAGAGAGAAAGAAAGACAAATACATACTTTGTCACCTTCGCAGTAGTTTGCGATGCTGACATCGGCGAAACGCTTGTTGACGGACATGTACTGCTTGTATGACGCGCACGGCTGGCGCATGCGCGAGTTGATACTGTCGCGTAATTCCTGACCGAAACCATCCATACTGTTTCCGAGGGTCCACGGGCCGACCCGGGGTGTCTGGGTAGGACGGTCTTAGACGCTGTCGGGGGCGTTCTTAAGGCCACCATTGCAGTGGGAGTTTGGTGCGGTGTGCCACGGGTGGTATCCTTCATTGCCAGGGGAATCACCGGGACGACGGGAAGAGGAACGAGACTGTTTGCGCTGGAAACGCGGTGTGTGGTGCATGTCGGTATGGGTGGTCTGGAACTCGCGTGGTCGGGAGGCGAACGTGAATGAGCGAGACTTGGCATGGGCGGAGACGGAGACGGGGGACTTGCACCGTTTTGCGGGGTGTCATTCGGTCTGGGACTGGCTGGGTATGACGGCGTCACTTCGAGCCTAGCGACCCATTGATTGTGTATTCACCTGAGATGCCTCAGATTGCAGACACACCTGAACTTAGAACTAATCCTCTTTCTTTCTTCTCACCATGCTGGTTGCCGCACGCGTTTTCAACACCAGACGTTCCCGCACACGACCATTCTCCAAGCCTAGTGGCCTCACATCTGTGAATTTGATCGCCTGTTGAGGTATTCTCCCTGACATGTTCGAAGCTCTAGGTGGTTCGAATAAGGCTCTCTCGGCTGGGCCTTCCGAGTGACACCAAAGTGTGGGAAAAACAGTGGGCATCGTTGTGCGCGATGCTTTTTCGTTCAGAACACGATCGGAAAAAATGGACACCGTGGACATTGTGGCACTGTTTGAATGGTTCAGACGGGCAATGCCAGTCATTGTATGCCAGGTGGTTGATCCCAATGAACATATCAACAACAGACGGCGGGAAGACTTGTGTGGACTTGTACACAATTACAAACCACAAGCGATCCTGCGATCCAAGTCCAAGGTGATGCCCCTACGATCGGGGATGCGTTCCTCAACTGGATTATACGATACAGGACACTGAACGTGTTCCTTTTGCTCTCCTGGATGTGGAGTCGATAACCGTTGCTATGATTGACGCGTCCATTTTTTAGCCACGAGAGGGGGACGAGTATACGAAAGGTGCTATCTAGGTTAACACGAACCAACTTCAACCCCGACGTCAGACAGTTTCATCAAACATCTATCTGCATGCATATAAACTCGAGTGGTTCATGCAATATTTCAAACAGGGTGGCATAATACTGCTCTACTGTGACTTTACGAACGGTATGGAAGCAACTTCAAACTGTTTCAGAATTTAACCGATGTTCTGCTGACACCCAGACTCGTGTCAAATCATTATCACCTACAAATGTATACTACCCCGCAGGTGAAGTTTTGGCCAATGACTGGGATCGCACACAACAAGATTTGACACCTTTGAGTTTGGCCCAGGAGAACGTCCATTCGCTGAAGTCGCCATAGCATCTTCCTCTGACGCGTGGCGAATGATACAGACATCCATATATCTCCCGCTCCCCTCTTATGCGAAACAGGTTCCACTGTGTTCAGGTATAAAAAGAGCTAACTGGAACCCCCAGTCTGCATACACTCGCCTCGTCACACCCGCCCCACGTCTCGCGTTCTTACTACGTAACCATGTCTCCCTCCGTCACAACCCGCGTGCTTGTCCACGTAGTCGCCCTCCTTGCATTGGCATCCTTTGCCTCTGCCTCTGCCATCGATGCGCGCTCTGCACCAATATGCTTTTCCGATTGTTGTCCCGCGGGTGTCAGTCCTGCCTTTGTGTCATTTCTGTGAGATCATATCTGATGACGAATGATGTGTCCTTGTCTCCTTTATAGTCGGAGACATGTTGCTGCTAAGCCGCCCGCGACATGGCCGTATCAATCCATAGTATATACTAGGGGGTAAAGGATATACGATGATGCTGGCAGTGGCCCAGTGGAAAGCGTTGCAACCTTGAAAGCGTCCTTTTATATCAGATAAGATAAAGTGGGGCAAAAAAAGAAAAAGAAAAAGAAAAAAGTCTTGTCTTGTCCATTGCCATTGTGGTGTTATGTATGCTAATATCCAGTCTTGGAGCGTCGTCGTGTCGAACGTGCGCGTCTTTTGAGCACGGCGACTGGCTAGATACACAAGGGTCTCGTCCGACACAAAGAGTTGAAACCGTGCACCCCCCGTGTCCGTCCGCGTGCCACGTCTCCCTGACAGACCGTAGGATACTCCAGTCGGTCGATCATGCTCGCCCATAGGGGTCATTTCCGATCGCTGGCACACAGCGACGGGTAGCCGTTGTCGTGTTCGTCCGTCCAGACAAACTGTATCATCGACCTTCTTCCCCCGTTTCGTCGTACGACATGAATGGGGAACAGTTGAGCCGGGTCGCGGAAATTCCCCGCTGGCTATGCCTCATCGATACATAATCTCAATGTCATTTAGCTACAACTGACTACAACTACACGATACCGAGAAAGAAAGAAAGAAAGAAACGCTCTAACGACACACGACCAGCACAACACACACACATCACGCGAGACCAAATAAAAAAACAAACCAAACAACAGAACAGAACCGTCTAACCCGACGCCGAAACCCCAGCCAGCACGCTCAACACCGACATCACCTCCTTTGGATCCAACTTCCACTTGGCATCCGTCCCCTTCCGACTCGTCGACACCGTCTCGGCGTTATCTAGCTCGTTCAACCGCCTCAACAGCTTCTCGTCCCCGCTCACCGCAAATACACCCCGCGTCTCGTCCCCGCTCGTCCCACCAGGATGCTCGTCGTCCATGTCTTCCACATCCCCCCGTCCACCGCGGCTCGACAAAGACATCGACAGACCACTTCGAGGCGAGTACGCAGGTCCGCCGGGGTGCAAGATCGCACCGACCGCCGTCGAGCGCGAAATGTTGTTCGGGAGAACGAGGAATGAGTTGGATCCCGGAATGATGCGCAGTCCGTAACGCTCGCCAAGACTGTCAAAGATGTGGTTTTGCGCTTCGGCGGCTTGACGACGTGCCCATTGGCGGTCGGGACAGTCTTCCGTAGGGGCGGTGGAGAAACGCCAGACGATCGAGGCCTCGCGTTCTTCAACAAACGAACCCGGCGTCCGTTCGGTGAACTGAAAAGAATGAATCCAGTCAGTCCAACACAAACGTTATCGATGGACATACGTAGTTTAGGATCTCGATGCATGGCCATTTCCATGTAAAATTCATATTTGCCACCATGTTGATCCACATCGCAGGCGTCTTCTTGGTCTCCCTCGTCTTGATGAAGCATCCGTTTTCCGCGACGATGCCCACACCGGGAAGAGCCGCGGCGATCTTGTCGAGCACACCCTTGACGGGCAATCCGCTCAACAACCACACCTCGTTCCTGGGATCGTCAGCAAAACGTTTGAGCAAGGTGAGAATTTTCTGTTGAGGTTCGAATGGCGCGAGGAGGCTAGCACGGGACATGTCACGGATCCAGATGGCGCCTTCAAAGTCAAGCAACAATAGACGTCTAGACGAATGCTTGTACCGCGGCAATAAACGTCCCATGTCGACGACAGGGACCATGGAGAGGTCCATTTGAGCGGTATGCTCCGTGTTGGCGCGCATGCAACGGGTGAGGAACGACGTGACAAAAGCCTGGGCAGTCTGAGTAATAACGTGGTTGTGTAGTTCTTCCCAGCGAGTCAGCGCATCCTCGTCGCTCATAGTCAATGCCTAGGCCCAATGAGAATGCCATCATGCGATAGGGTTAGATAACTTCTCTTACCTGGTGGATCGCGTTGGCCGTACCACGGGTATCGTACGGATTGACGGCGATGCAAGAGCGGAAGCCAGAGTAGCTATATGATCCGGTGAACTGGTAGATGTTTTATCAGTATCGGCGTTCGTCCTGTCGTACACGGACCCACCTCGCTGAGAATGAGGGGCCTATGTCGCTCATCTTGGCACTCGACAAACTCGTGGGTTCTGAGTGCCATCCCTTCTCGTAAACTTGTAACCAAGAATGCATCTGCCACCATCAGCAGCGCGAGGTATTGACTGAAAGTCACTTCTTGCGTGTGCAAGAAAACAATCGGCTGGTACGTCAGCGTCGAAAATGCCGCGTTAACGCGAGCAACGGCATCGGACACGCCACCAGCGAATTCATTGGACTCGGTCGTTTGCAACGCGATTTGAATGAGGACGACCTAAAACAATGTGAGCAATATTAAGACAGGAAACCTAAAAGACGTTACCTTGCCCTGGAACTCGGGACGCTTCTTCAAGAAGCGTTCAAAGGCCTCGATCTTATGCTTGACACCCTGCGTGGTCGCGCATGAGAGCAACACACGCACACCATTCGAAAGACACACCTGAATCTCGTCAAGCTTGTCCCGCCCGACGATCATCTTCATGCCAGCATAACGTTGCCTCAAAAGTTGAACCCAATATTGGACCTCAGGTTCACGTCTATTCTATCGGGTCAGTGTCCACGTCATCGGGCCCAAGATGGGTCCGCCCGGGAAAAAATCGACCCACTTCTTCTCGTGCAACGCATTGACATCGATCCCCATGGGGAAGACGCCAACGTCGACGAAGCGACCCTTGTTGGCACTAGCACCACTGCCGACCGTACCTTCGACCTGGATACCCTTGGGTAGAGCCTCGAGCGCGAGGATGCGACTGACGGTCTGACGAAAATGACGGGCATAGCTCGCTGTTTGGAAACCGACGAGATCGGCTGCGAGAATGCCACGGAGCAGGGATTCGCGTACGGAGAGACATCGGAAGATCTCGGAGGAAGGGAAAGCAACATGGAGGAAGAAACCGATTGGAGCATTGGCAAGTCTGGAGTCGGCACGAAGGAGAGCGGGAAGGAGCATGAGATGGTAGTCGTTTACCCAAACTGCAAAGCAGGATGAGTGGCGAGAGATCAAGAAAGATAAATACATACTTATGTCCCCTTCGCGGTAGTTTGCGATGATGACATCGGCGAAACGCTTGTTGACGGACATGTACTGCTTGTATGACTCGCTCTCGTAAAAGAGCTTAGTTTTTGGGGCGTCGGGAACAGTATAGTGGAGACATGGCCATAGAACCTGGATCGCAGCAAATCAGGTTGCATTACTGGAGGGAACGTCATGCGACATACCTGATGACAAAACTCGTCATAGCAACTTTCAAATTCGGCATCCGGGATCCAAACCGGGACGCTCGCGCACAACTGGCGCATGCGCAAGGTGATACTGTCGCGTAATTCCTGACCGAAACCATCCGTACTGTTTCCGAGGGTCCCGACCCAGAGTGTCTGGGTGAGACGGTCTTTGACGCTGTCGACGGCGTTCTTAAGGCCACCATTGCAGTGGGAGTTTGGTGCGGTGTGCCACGGGTGGTATCCTTCATTGCCAGGGGAATCACCGGGACGACGGGAAGAGGAACGAGATTGTTTGCGCTGGAGACGCGGTGTGTGGTGCATGTCGGTATGAGTGGTCTGGAACTTGCGCGGTCGGGAGGTGAACGTGAATGAGCGATCGAGACTTGGCATGGGCGGAGACGGAGACGGGGGACTTGCACCGTTTTGCGGGGTGCCATTCGACCTGGGGCTGGCGATGCTGGCGAACTTGGCAAACGGGTTGCTTTGGATCTCTGGTGGGGGAGTCGTGATAGGAGTTGCGGCACGAGACTGACTGGGTATGAGCCGATAAGGGCAAGGATGTATCCTTTAAGAGGCACACCTTGAGATCCTCGACGATGCTCTTCAAGGGACTATTTGAGCCGATAGATTTCGAGTGCTGGTGACGAAAGGGCGGTTTTGAAGAGCCATTGGGTGCATCCCGGGCATGGACGCTGGGGGTCGGAGGGTTCGACTCGCCGAGGACGGCGGTGGTGGGGAGGAAGAGGGACGCGATGATAACGCGGTGGGTGCGAAGAGAGGTCATGATGAGCACTCGACAGAAGAGGTCGACCTTTTTATTCACAGAAAACTAATGGGACAAGGCTCAAAACGACCAGTCACGATTTGATTGTAATATGGCACGTTCGTAAGTAACGTCCGGAATCGCGCGGAACGGCTTCGTCCGAAAGGCGCAGCCCCGAATGGACCGGATATGTGTTCTGTCAGAATCGTAACCTTACATCTAAAAAAAAATCAAGTCACTGATATAAATGACTCTAGCACTGGAAAAAGAAAACACGACTACTCGTCCGACTCGCGAATATACCTGCCAGTCCAAATTCCGTTCTATCGTATGTTGACGAGACATCCAGAGCATGTTCAGAAGCTCTGTCAGCGGAAAGAGGGCCACATCGTCGTTGACAAGCTGTCCGAACCGAACATGGCCTCATAAAAAACTTTTTCGGTCCGAAATGTTTCGTTCCATCCGGCCCACGCTGGTAATCGGAGTACGTCCAAAGGAGGTTTCCCGCACGTCTATCGTTGATCCCCGCTTTGGCGTCTACGATCAACCACAACTGACCCATACTATCTCAACCCCCAAAAATGAAAC
>JBBPJL010001209.1:0-10685 GCA_038088675.1 Xanthoconium separans
CCGCTTGTGTTTCCTCTTTATTCTTCTTTCCTCGACACGCAAGGATCGTCCCTTGCTATTGTCGACGTTTCTAAGTCCTAAGCCTAGTGATTAGTGACCTGATACAACTCTAGACGGTTGTTTGGTCGTTTCATTAGGACAAGACTACTTTTATCACCTCACTCATCACTTCGCTTCCTCTCGACTCTTTTCTCAATCACCTTTGCCCGACGAGCAGGCTCTTGACCTTGCTGTCGCAGACGATATCGAACTCACACCTCGACATCGTATCTCTCCTCCCGCTCTCCCTTTCCTTCCTCTCCCCGCTTACAGACGTTTCTCCATGGTTCACGATAACAAGACGCACGTGAACAAAAAGTCAAGTCAAGAACAAGGGCAGACAACCACATCGCCACCCAACAGAGTAAATCACCTGTTGACACCAAGAAGATTCTGAGCTGAACTAATCGTCAGAATAACAAGTCAAGAACGGGATTCTTTATCCTAGTAGGATTCTATCTCCTCTATTGGATATCCCAGTGGAAAGTCACACTACGTATACGAAAGGTATCAAGCATGGATACAAGACCAGCAACAGAGACGACCCTCGCAGAAGTCGTACAACGGCTTAATGCCCTTCAAGATGAACAACGGCTTAATGCCCTTCAAGATGAACAAACGTTCACCCAACAACAACTTGCCGACGCTACAATAAGAGTCGGAGGGCTTGAAGCCGAAAAGGAACGACTACACGAAGCGTTAGCTCGTGCGGAACAACTTCTCTTTACTGCCGACAAAAATGCTCAGGAAGCAGATCAACGAACAAGAGAACTGCTTGGTCTGCAGCAATGGGCAGCAGCAAGAGGAGGTGATGATCTCTTCGGAACCAAAGCAAGAAACGTAGGTTCTGGATCAACAACCAAAGTAGAAGTCTTCTCCGATCCTGGTCCATATGACGGATCAAAAGCAAAGTTTGAAGAATGGTGGGTGAAAATCCAATGTTGGATGGATTGTAACCCCAAACAGTTCATGGAGCTAGACACCGACGGAACGCCACTAACGCCAAATGTCAAAAACAGGGCGTATGCATTATTGTCACGGCTCAAAGGGACCAAGGGAGCCCACTTCGCAGAAACGGAGCTGATGAAGATTTCCAATGGGACGTCCCAGATTTACACCTGGCCATTATGGAAGCAAACCATCGAGGGCTTATTCCGACCCCAGTTACAGACAGACTGGGCACGCCACGAAATCACCAAGTACAAACAAGCAGAGGGGGTTGACATCGACACCTACCTCTCCAAATGGCGCAGTCTATACTACAAGGCTGGCTTGACTGAACCAGAAGGAATCTGGTTGTTGGAGAACAACATCCGTAGTTCAATAAGGATGGAACTCTTCCGCCAAGGCAAAAGAAGTCCAGATCTGACAATCCTGTGTGGTAACATTACAACAATCGCACATGGCCAAGAAGCCTTCAAGTTGTTCGACAAACCCGGATACAGCCGGGATATTAAAGAAACAACAGCAGAAACAATCGCAGCAATAATGCGTTGTTTCAACTGCCAAGGACCACATGCAGTCAAAGCATGTCCAAAGCCAAGAAACCCCTGTCCAGAATGCAAGTTCCTGGGTGGTGGACATTGGAAAGATTGCAGAAGACGACAAGTACGGACCACGGAAACAGAAACAAGTTCTGGATCCACTGACTCTTCACTCCCCCGTGCCGTGCGCAACATGACCTTTGATGAAATGAAGGCTTATTTCTGGGATCTCAAGGATGTGACTGACAAGCAGTCAAAAGGTCCCGCTGCGTGAACAAACTGGGTGTTCCCGCAGCCGCTAATCGTTACTCTGTCCTCTCCATTCAGGAAATAGACGAGGACTTGTCATCTGAAGTCAATTTAACAATGCCAGAGGAGTCTCCTACGGAGCTCGGCCGAGGCTTAACATCGGTGCTTAATTCCTCCCCAAAAACCACAGATGACACACAAATCCCAGACTCCATTTTTATTCGAACCCTACGGCCTAAAAAAGAGATCAAGTTGTCCATCAATGTACACGCCAAAGCTGTTGATGTAACAACCGAGGCTCTCCTTGATAGTGGAGCCAATGTGGTCTTTCTGGACCGTCAATGGGCCAAAGAACACAAAATCCCACTCAAGCAACTCCCACGACCAATTCCAGTGTTCAATGTGGATGGAACCAAGAACTCTGCAGGAAGTATCACTCATGCTGCGGATCTCCTCATTGACTATCAAGGACACAAGGAAAAAGTCACTGCCGAAGTAACGGATCTCGGCAAAAACACAATGATTCTGGGATATACATGGCTGCAAAAACACAACCCAGATATTGATTGGGAAACCGGACATGTGCGAATGACCCGGTGTCCACAGACATGCTCTCACAAAACCACATTTGTCAAATGTGTAGAGAAAGAAGAATTGGATGCCGCACATGCAATTCGAGCGGCAGAAGAAAAGAAACCGGAGGTTGCAGAACCACCAAAGAAAACCCCGGAGGAGATGGTACCAAAAGAATTCCATGAGTATCTCTCTGTCTTCTCCAAGAAAGCCTCTGAACGAATGCCGATTCGCAAACCATGGGATCATGCCATAGATCTAAAAGAATCATTCCAACCAAAGAAAGGAAGGCTCATTCCTTTGTCACTCACAGAACAACAAGAAGTATCGGATTTCGTGGATGATCAACTAGCCAAAGGATACATCCGGCCAAGTAAAAGTCCACAAACATCACCAGTATTCTTCGTACCGAAGAAAGATGGACGCAAACGAATGGTTCAAGATTACAGGTATCTCAATGAGCACACGATCAAAAACAACTATCCGCTACCTTTAATCTCCCAACTCGTTGATCGACTCAAAGGATCTCGTCTGTTCACCAAAATGGACCTTCGATGGGGATACAATAACGTTCGTATCAAAGAAGGCGACGAATGGAAAGCAGCCTTTGTTTGTCACAAAGGTGCTTTTGAACCAGTCGTCATGTTCTTTGGGTTGTGCAACTCCCCTGCCACATTCCAAACCATGATGAATGACATCTTCTCCGACATGGAAGCAGTTGTTGTGGTCTACATTGATGATGTTCTAGTGTTCACTAAAACAGACGATCGAAAAGAACACAACAAAATCGTTCTGGAAGTCCTTCGACGGCTAAAAGAACATGATCTCTTTGTCAAGCCAGAAAAGTGTTTCTTCCACGTCAAAGAAGTGGAATTCCTGGGAATGACCATTACCCCAGAAGGGATCAAAATGGATACCGACAAAGTCAAAGCCATTTTGGATTGGCCAACCCCACGAACGGTTAAACAGGTTCGAAGTTTCTTGGGTCTTGCCAACTTCTACAGACGCTTCATTCAGGGGTATGCTCAGGTCGCTCGTCCCCTCAACGACTTGACGAAGAAAGACACTCCTTTCATATGGAGTTCACGCTGTGAAGAAGCTATGAATGAATTAAAGCAACGATTCACCTCCGCCCCAATTCTCGCCTTCCCACAGGATGACGCTCCGTACCGAGTTGAAACGGATGCCTCGGATTTTGCCACTGGTGCTGTTCTCTCCGTACAAAAAGGAGATAAATGGCATCCTGTTGCCTATGCCAGTTACTCCATGACACCTGAGCAACGTAACTATCCCATTGCCGATAAAGAGATGCTCAGCGTCATCAACGCGTTTGAGTTATGGAGACATTACCTGGAAGGAGCACGTCATCCCTTTGAAGTCTGGAATGACCACGCAAATCTCCAGTATTTCATGAAGCAGCAAGATCTGTCCAGACGCCAGGCCAGATGGGCCTTGTTTCTTTCCCGATTCAATTTCATGTGGGTACACAAAGCAGGTTCCAGCATGGGGAAAGCGGATGCACTGTCGCGTCGTCCGGACCTCGCCTCCTCGCTTACCGACAATACTGGCGTGACGTTGATCCCCTCAAATCGCATCCAGGTCGTTGCTTTGTCTACGAACGCGGATGCTCTCCGAGATCGTATACGAGCTGCCTCTTGGTTATTACCTGAGTCGGAGGTATCTCGTCTTTGCTCCACTTTCGAATTCAGCCGTGCTGAGGATGGTTGTTTGTTGGATCCTCAGGGATTGCTGTTCGTTCCGGATGTTGATGGACTTCGCATGGAGTTGATACGGCTTCATCACGACACCCCTCTTGCCGGTCATCCTGGGATGGCCTGGACTGTGGAGTTGATTGCTCGCCATTATTGGTGGTCTGGTATGTCTTCTCTGGTCAAGGATTACGTGTCCCGTTGTGATCGCTGCGCTTGCTTCAAGCCCACGAATTTCGCTCCTCCTGGCTTGTTGCACCCCTTGGAAATTCCAGATGCTCCATGGATGGACATTTCCGTTGACTTTACCACAGATTTGCCACTTTCTGATGGAAAGGATTCCATTCTGGTGGTGGTCGATCGACTCTCTAAAGCAATAGAGCTGATTCCATGCAACAAGGAAACAACAGCACTAGATACAGCAAGGTTGTATCTGCATCACGTTTGGAAGCATCATGGACTTCCACGAACAATCGTGTCAGACCGAGGACCACAGTTTGCGTCACAAGTCATGAAAGATATTTGCAAGCGCCTTGGAATTGAACCACAACTCTCCACTGCCTTTCATCCTCAAACAGATGGTCAAACAGAACGAATGAACAGGGACATTCAACAATATCTACGGATGTTTGTTAATGACAAACAAAACGATTGGATCGATTGGCTGCCAATTGCACAATTCTCCTATAATGCAAAGCAGCAAACGTCCACCAAGAAAACCCCATTTGATCTTACATTGACTTATACCCCAAGGATGGGAATTGAGCAGTATCCTGTGAAAGCACCTGCAGCACAATTCTTCACCGATGCTGCAAAAGAAACTCTATGACAAGCCAAGGAGAACTTGGAATGTGCCCAACAAAGAATGAAGGAGAACGCCGACAAACATAGATCAGATCCCTCTCCATACAATATTGGGGACAAGGTCTGGCTCTCTACCGAAAATCTTCGTTTAACACGCGCATCCAAGAAACTAACAGAACGATGGCTTGGACCATATCCAGTCACGGAATTGATTGGGTCCAACGCAGTGAAGTTGCGACTACCCAAGTCAATGCGAATTCATCCAGTAATCAATGTTTCACGTCTGAAACCCTATAAAGAACGCCTCCCTGGTCAACAAGTCATTCGTCCTGGACCAGTTGAAGTTACTGAAGGACGCGAAAATGAATACGAAGTGGACTACATAGTGGACTCCCGGATGAAGGGATCTAAACTGGAGTATCTCGTTCATTGGAAGGGTTATGATGAAACAGAACGAACATGGGAACCAATGGCCAACCTGACGCATTCAAAAGATGCTATTCAGGATTTTCATAAAGCAAAGCCCAATGCTCCTCGAAGAATTCAAGTAACTGCGGAGCACTTCGCCAACCTCTTTGCCTTTTGCGGTACCCCTGTTCCAGAGAAACCTGATCATCTCCTTCCTTTCAATCGTCTTGACGTTGATCCCTAGTCTTCTTTTGTCGAACGAGGACGCTCGACCATAGAAGGGGGGTAATGTTGTGATCGCTCTTTTTCGCTATACCACGCTATTCCACAACCTTCATTCTGGGCTCTGCCCCTACGCGCGGTCACCCACTGTCGTTACACGTCACGCTCCTTCAAGTCACGTCCAACACATGGGATACACGTTCCCACCACGCTTGCTACACGTTTCCTTCCCATGAGGCTTTCGCCTTCTGCTCTTCATTTTCATGCCTCATGGGCTATGCATGTGCACCTCAAGGATGGTGCATGTATTTCATTTCCTCTTATCTTTTGACTCATCCTGACTCCTATTTCACACCGAGTGACTCACCAAGCCAAAGGGCCAATGGCGTTATTCACTCTTATCTTTGTTCTGACTCATGATGACATGTTATGACTCACAATGACTCACAGCCAGTAGCAGAAGCCGCTCACATCAAGGGCTGTGTGTCTACATGACTCACAATGATTCCCAGCCTATAGCGATAGTCGCTCATATCAAGGCTGTACGTCCTCCTATAGTAATTATCGCACATTACCATACATAGTAGTTGGTCCGTGCGCATGTACCCACAGTATATAAAGCCCCAAAGTAGGGCAGGAGGACCTCAGTCTTGTCCTCTTGTGTTTTCCCTCACAACTACGGACATCAAGCTCACCGCTTGTGTTTCCTCTTAATTTCTCTTTCCTCGACACGCAAGGATCGTCCCTTGCTATTGTCGACGTTTCTAAGTCGTAAGCCTAGTGATTAGTGACCTGATACAACTCTAGACGGTTGTTTGGTCGTTTCAGTTTACATGAGTACTCTGAGAGTACTACCATCGTCGTCCTCGCCTTAGGACGTCCTTAGAGCCACCACACTCTCACTTATGGTCAACCAGCACTCTTCTAGACATCTTGGTCATAGATCGTCTAGCAAGACCTACCCTGAACACGGACACCCGTTCCTAGTCAATCCCGGAACCCTCCATCTTCCCTTCATTATTCCGCTCCTCGCCGGTTGCAGGAGCACGACTCGTTATGACCCGGGCTATCCCTATAGCCACCTGTACAGCCATACGGAACTCTGTCTGTATATGGTACTAGATATGTCTCTGATCATTTGTGGATTCTCGCACTGATCCTCATTGCCCCGAGACAGCAGATCCCCTTTGATCCTATTTCCTCCTTCCGATGGAACCCCGTTCTTGACCTTCCATCGCTTGTACAGCCCTATGGACCCTATAGCCATATCAGGCATGTTTCACCCTTTGATCCTATTGATCCCATTGATTCCCTTCTGCTCTTCATGACAATGGGACTCCTTTTTGATCCTTTCGTTCTTTCCCCTGGGAAGCCTGTTTGATCCTTTATGGATCACCCTTTGCCCTGATGGTCCGTGCACCATTCAGGATACATATATATAGAGGTACCTTCATTCAGTGTTACCTCTAAGCTAGTTCTACGCCTGGATACCTGCCTGTATCACTACTGCACTTCGGTGCCCCTTTACTCGCAATCCTATCCTTGTCTACTGGTGTACTGGTAGAGGGAACCCTCTAGAGTCTTGTCCACTCTATGACTTCGCCTCTATTTCACAACCTTCATCTTCCGGTTCTTCGAGGCATTAACTTGTGCTTGTACCCTCAAAGACTCTTTGTCGGTCTCGTACTTCCATACTTGACCTCTTCCACCCAAAGGACGGTACTTGGCTGGGCCTGTTGGCTCGCAGTACATCAGGTTGTATTACTGCTCACTTCTCCTCTCTCATCACGAACGGTTGCGACTAACTTCGCTAGGGCATCAGCTCGCAGTAAGCGTAACAGAAGGCGGAGGGTTCCGGGATTGGCTAGGAACAGGTGTCCGTCTTCAGGGTAGGTCTTTGCTAGACCATCTATGACCAAGACGTCTAGAGTTGACAAAGGTTGGCCATAAGCAAGAGTATGGCGACTCCTGAGGTGTCCTATGATGAGGACGATGATGGTAGTACTCCCTGAGTACTTATGTAAATGGTAAGGCTTCTGCCAGAGCCTAGAGGTAACGTAGTCCCTGTCCGTCGAGGAAAGGTGAAGAAAAAGAATGAATTGGTCCGGTCCAGTGGTACTGCCAGTGAACCGTGGATTTCCGTAACACCTTGCTGGTAGTTGTGTCCTGATATTTTAGAATTGTGGAGTTGATTGGATCAGAGATTAGAGGATGAGAATGAGAATGATGTTACAGTCATACAGTTTGCTGGGACAGCACACCAGAAAACACTTCATTTTTCTTCAACCTTTCCTCAACAGACAGGGACATTGTCACCTTGAAGGCTTTAGCAGATGCCTTCACAGCATGGTACTATGGGGGTGCCATCATCAGACCTCCCATACATGAGCAGAACACCACCAGTAGCCATACTTGCACTCACGGCATCTCAATACCAAACCTTCTACTTGACTGGTAGGATACTACACCAGCAGCCACTGATGCTTGTGGCATTACCATTAGTAGAACTTGCCTTGAAAAGGGACAACTCCCTCTTCATGCTACCACCTTGACTCACAAGATTCTGACACTCTATTTGTGATATGGATTGCTAAGATTTGATCATTTTCACACTGGGTTCAGGAACAATTGATTCAAGTTGTAGGTGTTGATATCCAGTATTTTCTGGGTTTCATCTTCCCTTGAACTCAAGTGTATGTAGGTGCCAACAGCACTGAAGCAAGAATTCATGGTGCATGAGTGAGTGAGCCTTGTGACCATGACTCAGGGTAACCAATATGGGATCCAGGGTTGCCAGGAGGACCTTGATAATTATAAATAAAGTATAACCTTGGTTATATCCATTGTCAACATGAAAGTGGATATGCATCATGCAGGTCTGAGCTGACCCTGCAAATACTGAGATGTATGATTTATACTTTTCTTGACTTACAGTAGTAGAACCACATCAATGGCAGATCAACATGAAATTCATCTTCAATCCTCCAGCCCTCCAATTTCCTATAGTAGAAACAGTAACCAGAGTATGTCATCCAGACAAATACAAGGTTTACATCCAAGCTGAGAATCAAAATCTACTTGCATTGACCTAGCCTCCCATCTCTAAAATCTGAGTCATAGCCAAGAAACTCATTTTTTACCCAAAAGAGGCACTAATAAACTATTAACAGATGAAATTTTGAATGTGTTTCACACATACATGCGATTTTGGACAATGACATTGCTAACCATGTCCACTTTCTGATCATATGTTGCTTTGCCATATCGCTTGAACACCTCTGCCAACTCCTTTCTAACCATGGCACATGACCCTGATGTTCTATACCTCCTGAATGCAGAAGAAAATGGCTGAGGATCATTCTTCTGGGAAAGAAAAAAAGAGTGCTCTGATATCAGAATGTTGTCTGCATTATATGAAATAATTAGTATGCCATACACATATACAATGTATCAAGAACCTACCAACACCAGCTTGAAGGATCTGTTGCCATGAGGAAAATACTGCCTAGTTCACAATTAAATTTAGGCCTATTACATGGAAATACCACCAATACCAGATTATATGATCTGAGAATGTCATAATCAGAACCAACATGGACCTATAGTATATAAGGATCAATAAAGAACATGTTTTCCTTTAACAAATGCATCTACCTGATTCTTGGTGAGTAGCTGTAGGTTGCAAAACAACAGATCAATCAAAAATAAAATATCTTGTGATATAAACCAACCCCCTAGATATAATCAATAATGAGGAGTTTTTGACATATAAATTCTTACCATCTAAAGATAACATAGGTAAGCCATCTAGTAAACTTCAACATGAACTTACATCCTGTTGAATATATTATAGCAAGAAGAATATAAGAGGATAATAGAAAACATACCAGCTAAGATGAAATGTTACAAGAATGGAAACCACTCTTGAGCATAATTATCAATTAACAGCTAGAGTGCACCCACATCCTACAGCAAGACAGAATTTTAGTATCCTCACATCAATGTATTGTGACACAGAACTTACTGACTATATGACCAAGAAATTTCCATATGAAAAGTCTTTAGTATATCCAGTTCATACCCATGCCATGATAAGATACTAACCCACTATCCATGAATTCCAACATGGAATTTAATTAGAGATGAATTTATTATCATGCTATAAGAAATTACTTACCCACTGTGTATAAATTCCACCATGGATGTGTGAGAATGGAATCATATAGATAACATATAACAGCACAAGACTTACTTCCTATACATGATTTCTCAAGGTGAATTATCAACCCCCCTATGCAAGGACAACTCACTGTCATTAAGACCTAAGTCAAAGTGAAATGAACATGAATCAGCATATTCCATTCATATTCTGTACACCTACATTCTACATTTTCCAATGCATGACAATGCATTTGGAATTATCAGCATCATGACTTCATTACCACAGGGCACAACCCACTTTCTATAATTCTCAAAGTAAGAGAAATCATAAGGTCAGTAGTAAATAATATTAGACTCACATCCTATGATTTCCAAGGTTGAATGTCAGAGTGCATCAATACACTAACTTGCTACAATGTACAACTCACCAGCTATGAGTACCAATTAAAAAATAAGATCCTAAGCTTGATCATCATCTCATGAGCAAGATGCTACTCACCAGCTAAAAGGGATGTGATTAAATAAGATAGATTGGACATGACATTAATAACTTACTGCCTGCAATTTCCAAAGGTACACAATGACATTAGAAATAATAAATGAGCTTGATTGTCATACAAATATACCATAAAATACTTACCTTCTGTGATTTTCAAAAGCCAGAATGTGAAATGGATCCATCAGCATGAGGTTGGGACATGATAGTTCACATTCTATACTGCAATATCTAGGATCATGATGTCATCATGTTCTAATAATGTACAACTTACCTTCTATAATGTTCACAGGCGGTAGGGAATAAATGTGTCACCCATTAGCATGCAGTTGTAACAGTGTAAATGTGGAACTCACACTCCAGTGCTTCCAGAACATTAGAATCAGTGTGATTGCAAGTGGAGATATATATGTAAAATGATGGAAAATGCATAACTCACTGATCACCATGAAAAGTAAACACACTTGTTAATATACACATCTACACATCTGATACAGGTTCTCTCTTACCTAGAGATGAGGAAACCAGAATGCCAGTACC